>JAWWEQ010000001.1:30988051-31029608 GCA_035583055.1 Torymus tubicola
CACGTCTACGAGCGCACACACGTTGAAAACAAAACCGTTTCGCGTGCGCGGTCCTTTCTGTATGTGAGCGCGGGGATGACCTAGTTGGTAGGTCTGTCTTGTATGTGTGTATGTGTGTGGGTGTCGATCGGTGATTGATAAAGGGATATTTATGCGCGAATAGTGTCTTCGGAAAGTTGCAGGTTTACTGGGTTTTGTTGGTATACATTCGTTTGGAATATAGCGGCATTCTTTTCATTCAGGCTTTGATTTGTAGAGCGTAAAAATTATAGATTGAGCAATAAGTGTTATTTATTTTTTCATATTTCTGTTAATCTTGTTATCATTAAAATTTAATTTCCAAAAAATGTTTTAATTAAATATTTTATTTTCCAACAATTGATACTGTTCATAAAAAAAACAATTAATCAACTTTAGAATTGATATAGTTAAGTGCCAAAGAATAACGATCGGATTTTTTTTACACGTATCATATCTATTACAACAACCAATCAAAATCAAACAATACCACACACTAACCCCGACACTTTACACCAGTAGCCTGCCATAAATCGAAAACCGGACAGATTTTCAGTTAACCCACGCGCACCACGTGCACCGAGTAGGGCTCGCGACCCCAACTAGCTAAAAAAAAAAGAGTTTAAAGCGCCGGTCCGTCCATGCTATATATATATATATATATATACAACGCGATGTCCAATGCTCAGTGCGCGCAGCCGGTCCAACAAACCCGAACAATCTACCCGGGGGGCGCGAAATTCGATTTTTGAATTTAAATCACTGGGGCGCGCGCACGTATATATATATGTATACACCCGGTGGACAATAGGACTCGCGGTGCCATTGTCACGGCACTTTTTCGAGTGTCGCCAATTTTTTTATTATCTTCGGGGATTTGAGCTCGACGTGTATACTATGAGCGGTGAGTCACAAACGTACAGCGCGGCAGGATGTGTGCAATGTGCTGTATATACGTATATATATAGCGGCGAATTGTTGCGACATTTGGCCGAGCGTATACAGACCGAAGGTTGGACGAGTTTAAATGGCATTGACCGGGGGATGGGTATATGTAGACGATAGTAGGGTTTATCTGTTTGATGACGATGTATCATTTGAATCCAGTTGTTTAAACATATTGTAAAGTTATAGTAATTCTTTTAATAAAGCTGCGTACATTAAAAAGTATCTTAGGTAACTATTTTAATTTACTGAAGTTATAACGATGCTTACAATTAAATTGTATTTTTTTTTTAAACATAGTTATTCAAGCAGATAAATATATTAAAATACAATAACACTCGGTATACCTAAAATATACGAAATTTTGATTATATAAAAAAAAAGACCAACCGACCGCCCTACACAACCAACGTGCACGGTAGCCACACTCGCGCTAAACAATTAATCAAGGCCCGCAACGAGCCGCGCGTTGAAAGCATCCTCGCACAGCATCCCATCCGTATAGCGCACGCGCCCGGTGTACTGCTACTTAAAACTTTAATCGTCATCCCGAGCGTGTGCACGCGCGCACACACATATACACCTATATATGTATATCCCCTATACCTCATCCTAGTAACCCTTCCCCAAACGACAAGAGAGAGAGAGAGACACACAGCTCATCCCAGCGTCCACCTCGTCGCGTCGCATTATACATCCTCGGCTTTTTTTCCTCTACGCTTGCTCGCGCGCAGCCCAATTAGAATCGTCCTATTGTCCAGCCACGTGGTACGCACGAGCCCGACGTGTCTCTTCCCCTTTCGTTGAGGTGATGTACACGCGTGCGGGACAGAGATAGAGAGAGTTCAGGTACGAAAGCCGTTTCGCGCGTGCGGTGTTTTTTCAGTGTTACGGCGCGTGCGTGCGTTTTTTCGTATATGGTATATAGAAAGAGCGACCGTTGTTGTTTGTTGACAGTGGTGGTATGATTTTTTTTTAGAGAATTGGGTAATGTTAGTATGAATATTTTTGCCGAGTGGAGGGAAAAAAGTTATTGTAGTTGCGGTTTCGCGTGCGTAATAATTTGAAATTGTAAGAAAATCGAGAGGGAAAATTTTTTTATTACAATTATGTATGGAAATATAAAAATTCTTTTTATAACTTTTTTTTTATATAATTTGTGATGAATATATATACATTATACATAGTGTCGTTTATCGTTTTGTAAAGTGTTTGATCTAAATCGGACTGACTATAGAACGACACACTTAATTGTGTTTACATTCTGTAAACCGGTGAAGAAAAAAAATAGCTGTCCGAAAGACCTCTACGGCTTCTAGTATATAGACTACTATACTTCTCAAAAGGTCATATTGAATTACAGGCGAGCGCCTTGTAAGCTATCGGGTCCGATCTTCGTCTCTTTGCGTCTCGCTCAGATAAAGTTGTTAAATACACTTACGCGCACGCGCAATAAAAGGGAAGAGGCGCGTAGAAGATAAAAGGACCGAGGGAAATTCGAGGAAGGGCGCGACGAGTGACGAGCGATAATCCGGCAAAATTGACACGCGCCTGTGCGTATATGCCTGTCCTCGGGCTATGTACTGCGTATGTATATGTATATGTATACCTATGCTATATAGAAAGAAATTTTTGCTTTCAGAGCGAATCTGATTGCAGAGAAGAGGGAAAAAATTTGAGAGTTTCTATTTTTAAAGGTGTGTAAAGTTGGTCGGAGTTATCTGAGAATTTGATTAAAATGATCTCGGGTCCGGCTATTATTGATCCTCGTGAATATTCGGTAGTTGAGAGTAAAAAGCGGTTATTCTTCGCCAATTTCTTACGGGCCATTCACGAATTATGAAATCTCTTCCAACATTGTACACCGAGCTATAAGTGGCTCAAACTCTTCATAAACTCTTTGGCGTCAGATTTCCATCAGACCTATGAATTCATGTCCATCTCGGACAACCGTCACCCCTCGAGAAAGAGAAAAAAAAAGCAAAAAAGAGAAGGAAACCAGGAGAAATTGTCTGTGCCATCTGGGAAAGTGAAATGCAGATTTGATGTATCTGTCACCTTCGTCTGGAATATTAATTCCTTCGGCGAAGCCGAGACGCAGGCCCTCCTTCTCCCTCTCTTTATTTCTCTCTCTCTCTCTCTCTTTCTTTCTCTATCTATCCCTCAAACTTCCATCTCCTATCTACAATCTTTCTCCCCCTCCCTTACTCTCTTCACGGAGTAAAGTTATCCTTGGCCCCGCATCCATGCTACTTGACTCTTTCCCCTCTTCCGCTTTTCTATTTCCTGCAAACGCGCTAGCGGTGTAAAAGAACTCGAAAAGAAGCGCGGTTTCTTTCTCTCTTTCTCGTACTCGTGTATAGCCCGCGGCCGCCACGAAATTGCTTGCGAATTGCCCACGCGCGCTCGCGCTTAGCAAAACTCAAAACAAGAGAGAGAGAGAGGAGAGCAAGAGAAAAGTCGTCCCCCGACTACGCAGACACCCTTGACTTTTGCCACGGTGCCGGAGACTCACAAGTGTCTTCGTATTTTTCAACGACGCCGCGCGGGCTTCGTGTAAAATTTATTGTAAATTTTAGGACTTTCTTTTGCCGGAAAAAAGTTACGTTTTAAGAAACAGAGAATTTTGTTGAAAATGCTTATAAATAGTAGTTTATTAAAAAATGTAAAGTACATGTTTAATTTTAATTTGGTTGAAATTCAAGTACTGAAAAATTTAATATATACAGTAGCTTAGGAATTGTGAAAATAGTGGGTAAAGTATATAAATACATCTTTCTCTTTATATTATTAATTTAATATTTTCAAGAATTATATTGAAATTCATTTATATATTAAATGAATTTAGTTATTATTCAGTGCAAAACTGTCTACTTCCAACACTAAATAATTAAAACATTTAACGCAATATCTACTCCAACACGTTACGAAATACGATTAAAAATAACCTATCCAGTACATTCACAACGCATATCGCCATCCAACATACACATACACATCGACAGCCACACATACACACACACACAAACACACACGAATACTTCCCTTCGACCGTCACTGTTGTCGCGTCGCTTATGCGGGCTCTCACATTTTACGACTTCTCGCGGAAAAAGAACAGCAGACCGCGGAATATAATGGCGCGAATCGCTCGCTCGCCAAGTGTTTCTCCTCTCTTGCGGTCTCGGCGACGCGCATATAAAGAGGACGCGTATAAGTATATATACTCTTCTGTATAAGCACGACTTGACCAATCCGCGTAGCGAGCTATCGCGCTGACCACAACGCTTGCTTTGTCCTCGCAGACGCACACACACACGCGCGTCACAAGACATTGTACATACAAACCGGCAACGACGATGTGGGAGATTTTTCGAAATGGAAATCGAGACGAAAGGGAATAGTCGTTTCAAGACTTTGTTCCGCGTAACGAGTATCGCTGACGGTTATATGGGACGTTTAGATATATTTGAATGGGGAGCTTTGTTTTCTTAACGATTTTCCTAGTTTCTCGTACGCGTTCGAGCGCCTTATGCCTACACATAAATATTAATATAAGTATACATATACCAGGTATATAAGTTCCATTTATGGCTTTTCCTAGACTGACAATAACAAAAAAAAGAAGGAAGAATCAACGCGTGCGCATTTACAAGGCGACTGAGCAGAAGCGTAATTTCGCATCAAATTAACTCTCTCTCTCTCGCGTTACTGTAAAGGCAAACGTTCTCTCTCTCTCTCTCTCTTACACACAACCCCGCAACCTCGTCATAACTTTCGGCCGAGCGCTCGCAAACGCGAAAACGCAAAACTGCACACACGCATAAGCTCACTCACTCACCCTCAGGCTGTGCGCTTTCGTGGTGGATTATATCACAGTGATGGTGGTGGCGGTAGCGGCGTAAAACATCCACCTGAAGGGGGTAGGGGGGACACACGAGTGCACGTAGCTCGCGCCCCTCGGACGACTCGACTGCAGCCCTTGAACACAAAGTGCATACGTCGCATACATCGGCCAATCGATATTTTAATATTGCCGAGGCCGCGCGGCGCTCGCGATGATAAAGGCCTTTGTCGTTCGATCGCGTGGTTCGTTTTATTCCAACAGCCGCAGTATAGAGTCTGGGAGGGGGGGGGAGGTTAAGTAAAAAGGGTGGTATAGGGAGTTACGCGCAGACAGGGTTTGATCAGGTCGGACGGTAAAACGCAAATTTATTAAGCGAGGGCAGCTCTTGCGTGGCTGGTTGCGAGCGATGTATAGAGGAAGATGCGTTTTATGAGCTTTACCGCCGATAAAACATTATGGTGGAGACTGGGACTTGTTGCTGCAGCGGAAAATAAAACGCATGGTGGTGTGGTATGTGGCGGAGGAGGACGTATGGATGTTTACAGAGGCGCGGTTTTGATTTATCAGAGGTTCAGGTGTATAGGGTGATGGTTGAAGAAATGGCTGGTTAGATGCGTCGTTCGGAATCGGTGTTGATTTTTTTGAAAATATTTTTTTGTGTCAGTAGGGATGTTTTGTGGCTGTATCCGATAACACAATTAATAGCGGTTCGGTATTCTCAGATAGTAATATTAGTGCCAAATAGAGTTTAAAAAGGCTTTTTATTCTAATTCTTAAACTTGACAAAATAGTTGGAATAGACAGCGCGATAAGTATTACGATCTGAACTCACTAACGAAAAAATGACGAAAAAAATCTTAAATCTTTAACAATCACTACCACGTACCCACCAAGCCACCAAAGATCGCCGATTCCCGTCGATGTTCATCCACCTTAAACCGTCTCTTCTCCTACTCCCGCACCCTATCATCCCTGCGCGCCTCTCGTCTCTCTCTCACCATCACTTTCGAGTCGTCGAGTGGTTCGCGTGAAATCTGCCGTGAAAGGGTTACCCCCGCGCGCCTCCGGAGTGGGTATATCCGCACAGGATGACCAAGGAGCCAAGCGAGCGCACCGGTCGCTCGTTCATAGACAATGGCGTGTTTCCGAGCGATTTGCGCGAAGAGGAGGGCCGATTCTCTTTCTCTTTCTCTCTTGCTTGCCTGTCTGTCTGATGACACGGGCAATTTCGGCAGAAAAACGATCTGGTCACTCTAACTCGACGGGGTCGGAGATGACTCGTTGAGACGATTTTGTGCGAGGTTACGGTGAAAGGTCGACCATAGTGTATGTGTGTGGGAGTTTAGAACAAAGGGAAAATCGTGGATGAATAAGCTTTTTAGTCTGGAAGGTTTAAACGTGAAAAAATTTAAATGAAAGAATCCGAATGACATTTTTTCCATAGCATTTTTAATGTGTTTTTTTTTTTCGAATATATTTATACACTTTGACCATCTTTTTTGCCTTACCCTCGAGCTGCTTTCAAAAATATATATCACCAACTATCATAAATCTATGGAAATCAGTTTACTAGGGCTTGAAACGAGATCGTACCGCCCAGTAGGAGTAGTACGTCCGCTCGGCCTGCTCTGTAAAATAGACGCTGCGTAACAAGGGGCCGCTGCCGTCACCATCCTTTAAAAAAAAAGAGAGTGCGAGAGAGAGAGAATAAAGAGCGAAGAGAGAAAAAAGGCCGCGATAGAGAGAAAAATGACTAGGCCGTGGCGGTGAGCAAAGAATCTGAAGAAATAATCCTAACGGATGGCCACCCGCGAGGTTTGCATATGAAAAGCCGACGGCCGAGCGAGTGAGCGCGCGAATCGATACACCTTTATTATATACGCCCGGGCATTTGCTTATCTCGACCCCCAGTGGCGGCGGCGGCCTCGGGAAGTCGGCAATATTTTCGACTTCCGCGGCCGAGAGAAGAAAAGGCCGCGAGGGATGAAGAGAGTAAGAAAGAGGGAGGAAAGGAGGGAGCGTGTATATAGGAAAAAGCGCCTGGAGCGCGAAACAATATGTCGAGCCTCGTTGCGGCGCGAAATTCGATGGGATTTCCGGGGCCGTTGGTGTCCGGAATGGAGAGGGCAACGGAGACTTTTGAGTAATTGATACGTTGAATCAATTCGTGCTTGTTGCTGTTTTAAGCATGCTCTCCGATTTATTTTTAGTATTGACATTTTGTTTTGTTATAATTTGATATTCAGAAGTCCTTCGGAGATAATGTAGTTAAAAGTACCGAATGTTTCATATGTATACGACAAACTCGAAAAGATAATTTAATAGTTGTAAGGAAGACATTTTGGAGAATTAAATTAAAACTCTTTATTGAATAACTCGGTTTCAAACATCGCCACAGCAATAAATCAAAATAAATAAATAAATTAAAACTGCGATCGACTTTATATTCGGCTCTTCATACCGACAAGTTCGATAAAGCCGGGGAGGGGAAGAATCGAGCTTTACTTTCTCCGTAAACTTTGGCTAGGAATCAAAGATAGCCATTTAATTAGGAACGCTTTATTCGGGGTTTCGAGCAGTCTTTGTCTCGCTCTTCCTCACTCTCCCTTCCTCTCTTTCTCCCTCCCTCGTTCATTCGATGTCTCCTCGGTCGCGAAACAGAAAAGCCTGAGAGTAAGAGAGAGAGAGAAAGAGAAAAGGAGCGAGAAAACTTCGGACTTTACAATCTCTCAACGACAAGCTTACAAACCGTTGGCGGAAAAAGTTTTCCGTCTTAACAGGTCATTTAAAGCGCGCCGCGCTTACTTTCTCCGCCCGGCCTCGACGGAAGACTCCCGAAGACAAAAAAAAAGAGCAAACGCGGAAAAAGGAGTGAGACAGAACGAAGAAACCGTAGCGTTGCTCCATTGTGCCTTGGACATGGACAAAAACCGTGTCCTCCATTTAACGTCGAGATAAAGATGCGCCCTGAATATATGCGCGAACGCGTGCTGTCGCAAGATCTGACTTTTTCACAAGTTATTCGTGCGAGAATTCAGCAATACGTTTCCTTTGTAATATTCATTTAAATAAACCTTTAATTTCAATGGTAACGTGTACATCCGTTAGAAAACATTCTTCTTTCGAAAAAAAAACTGTAAATTTATTCTTAATGCTCCATATAAATTATGACCCAATTAAAATTCTTTGCTCAGAATCCATAAAATACATAAATAATAGTATAGATACAGCGTATGTCTGATTACGTTAAAAAAGACCCTCGGTTAAGATGGAATCATCGATTCATCCGCATCGAAATCCGATTAAAAACATTCGCGGATTCGACGCGCGCGTCCTAATCGCACGTTACCTCGCTCTCTCTCTCTGTCTCTCTCTCCATCTAACCTCTAGCCGTGTCGAGGCCATAAATTCTTGAGCGCCATATATACACGTATACACATCGACACGCACACAGTATGAGCGCCCCAGCACGTTGCAGTCTCCCGGAATTGCTCGCCTCGAATATGTTTCGAGGTCATGTTAGCACCCGGTGCGCCACCGCCGCTCGCCATTACGTCCCTCTCTGAAAAATATAAAAAAGGGGCGCGCGCGCGCGCTTGTACGTCGCGAGCACAGCTCTTCTCTCTTTCTCTCTCTTTTTCCTTAGGCGAGGGTCGAATTAATAAAAATCCCACGGACACCCCACGGATGATCGCCGGCGCACACGCGGGAGACGCGCGAGGAGCGTGAAAAATGGCTGAAAATCTGATATTCCGGATTAAAAACATTGAAATTCAAAACCCGTCCCTGGCCACGCGCGTTGAGAGTAGAAGGGAAAAGTCGTTAAGGGTCAGTTTCGTACCGCCGGCGCTCCCCATTCTTTCTTTTTTTTTCTTTCACTCGCAGCATCATCCCCGCGCACAAACTGTTGTCGGAGATATTATTTTTTCGAAGCCGGTGCGCGAAGCCCGCCTCCCTACGCGCAATTTGACACAGACGCCGGATCGACCGAATGCGCTGTTTGAATTCGGAATTGAATCGGTGCGCGACGGATGGACTCGAATTAAGGGGATTGAAACCGATAATACGCGGCTTCGTATATTACCAGAGATCTTTTCCCTTGGTACCTTTTTTCTTCTTTGGCTGCGTGAACTGGATGCGATTTTAGTTAATGAGTTTATGATTGGTGGTTGAGGATGTGCTAATTTGTATTCCGAGATCATAATCTATTTATATGAATTGATATTTCATTTTGAACTTGAGTAAGTTACCGCGATGATATAAATTATGTTTAATGTTATAATAAAAAATAATTACATTTGCATTAAGATGAACATTTTTTCAATACAGTCCACTATACATATTATAACAATTTTACATAACAATATAAAGTTAATTTTAATTTTTTACATTTCACTTATGCAAGTTCTTGTTTTTTTTTTATTACAGAACCAAAGTGGCTGCAATGTTCCCAATGCTCGCGACGGCTGGCCTCCGCCTGGGAGATGCTACAGCACGCGCAGGCAGTACATGGCGCTCGTCTGTTTTCGTCGAACTCGTCCTCGGCGAACTCGTCGTCGAATACGCCAGCGCCGAGTCCGCCCACACCTACACCAACGCACCAACATCACTTGAGCCCATTGAATCATCTGAACTTGAGCGGCAAGTCCACTGGTAGCTCATCCGTTGCTAATTCGTCTGGTGGCACGTCCAGTGGCAGCGGTAGTAGCGGTGGTGGCGGCAGTAATGCTCGTCAACAATTACAGTCCTCGGCACCGTTGGTCGGAGATCCACTGCACAGCTTTCTGCGTTTACCGCAGCATCTGGACCGCAGCTTTGCACCCATGTTCAGGCCCGAGTTTCTTGCGCTGAACCCTCTGGGGTATCGGGGTTTGCAAGACCTACAAACCGCCACTCGGAACCTACAGAACTTAGGTGACCCTTTACGCGGTATCGACGGCCTGAACATAGGCGATCCGCTCGTACGCAGCTCGCTGGATACGCTGAACAACGCACGCAATCTAGCAAATCTAGCAGAGCTGACGCACGGTCGTGGCCTAGCTGGTCAATCACATCCACCACCACTCGACGCGAACCTGGATTTTTACTCGGCGCGCCTAAGGAGCCTCGCTAACCCGTCCTTAGGCGCGGCTCCTCCTAATAACGCTACGGGTACCAATAACAACAATAACAACGGCGGCAACAGCAGCAGCGCCATCTCAGCCGCGGCATCGCAGGCTCACAACAATGTAGAGCCACCGAGCCCTGCGGCTGGTAACGCCAATCCTGCCAACTTGTCGCTGGCCCATCCGCAAAAGGAAACTTCACCGCCATGCTACACCCAGAGCCCATTGGGCCATCACAACAACAACAACTCTACCGACAGTGACAAAACGTCACCACCCGTTGCATCGACACCTATTATCAGCGCTGACAGCGCCGAGACAGTTTACACGTGCGAAATATGCGACAAAAAGTTCCTTTTCCAGTCGAACCTAATCGTCCACCGTAAGAGCCACCGGGACAAGGAACGTAATCAGTATCCAGAGAATGCATCCGAGGGCTCGAGCGTCTCTGCCAGGTGTGACGTCTGCGAGACTGAGCTCACAAGTTTTGCAGAGCTTAGAAAACACATGAGAAAGGAACACCAAGAGTCGATGAGTGCGCAAAGTCCTCAGGGTAGTGTAGAGACGGTACCTGATGATGATAGTAGTTGCGATGAGAATATGGACATGGATGATGGTGATGAGAATGATGGAAAGGGTGACCGTGACGATGGAGAAGAGAATACTCCAGAGGATCTGTCGACGACTCAGGGTCAGCTCGGCGATGATGGAGAAAGTGTGACCGGAGTATCTAGGGTTGACAGCAAACCTAGTTTGGTTGGCGATCTGATGGAAAAATTTGGGTTAAGCAACATTGCCCAGTATTCTGAAGCCTACCGGCAAGCACTACAAGAGAATCATCGTAGTGTATTCATAAAAGCCGAGACAACAGCGAACCTTGCCAACTCGCTGAACAACAACAAGGAAAAAGACAGTACGCTGTCACCAACGAATTTTAACTCCTCATCGGCAGTTAACATCTTCTCCGGCCAGGGATTTCCTAGAGCCGGTGGCCCGGACTTCGGTGGCCTCTGGCTACCCAGCCCACACTACCTAGACAACAACGAGTTTCACAAGGCCAGTAAGGCCACCACCTCGAGCCTAGCTCTCCCAGGTCTGCCCAGTCCACATGCGAAGAAAGAGCGCAGTGGTAGGAACGATACCTGCGAGTACTGTGGCAAAATATTCAAGAATTGTTCGAACCTAACTGTTCACAGACGCTCGCACACAGGCGAGAAGCCCTATAAGTGTGAGCTCTGCTCGTACGCCTGCGCCCAGAGCTCAAAACTGACAAGGCACATGAAGACACACGGAAGGCAAGGCAAAGACACGTACAAGTGCCGCTTCTGCGCCATGCCTTTCTCCGTGCCCAGCACCTTGGAGAAGCACATGCGCAAATGTGTTGCCGTCCTGCAACAAGGCTCCAAGCTTGCTCTACCCTATCCGACCAGCCAAGACGAGGACTCGTCGGTGAGCGCCAAGGATACTTGATCGTGGACGGGGAGCCTGCCGCCCATTCCGCCACTCTGGCCGCACAGGCCGTCCTACCCCGTGTACTGAGGCAGGGACGAGCGGGACCTGGAAAAGCTCGCTCGTCGCCGCGCGCGATCTCACAAAGTTTCGTCGTGGCTGTCGAGGGGACGACTATACGACGATGAAAAACGATGAAGATTAAGAAGGCCAGTCCCAGCGTTTTCCTCTGACTTTGAGGAATCACGCAAAGGTTACCAGTGAAGTCTCGCCGTCGACGCTCGCGCGACTGATCAGTATCGCAAAGCAACGGTCGGCGGCGAGTATACATATTGCAAATACGAGTACGAAAGTCGAGAATTATTATTATAAATATATATAGTCGAGGAACGATAAAAGATGATTATATAGATGAATAAATAAATATAAATATTATAAATATATATATGAGAGAAAGAGAGTGCGTGGATGATTGATATATAAATATATACATAGTCCGACGGCGCGGAACAGAGCAAAGAGAAACGCGGCGCACAGTAACTTTATTATCACATTGAAGATTATTTATTTAATAATATATATAATATATATATATGTATATTGTACAAGGTAATAATAATATATGTACCGTGACGAGGGAACGTAATTTCAAGCGCACGCGTTTAGAAACAAAAAAAGAAACCACAAGCATTGGAAGAGAATAAAAAGGAACTTTTTGTACATTGGACTTCAGAGGAGCGAGAGAGACCGTGACGCGCCGCGATCGATCGCGTGGCGCTCTTGCCGTCTCTTCTCCCTTCTCGTTTCAGGCTCTCGCGGTCTCTCTCTCTCTCTCTTTCTGTCCCTCCCTTCCACCCTCTTCTAATGCCTCTTCGTCTGCCCTCCTGGTTTTTTTTCCTCCCACTCACCTCGCCCTCCGGCCGCGAGAGAGACGAGGACGCGCACTGACGAACGAACGAACGAACGTACGTACGTACGATAGACGAGGGTACGAGTATGTGTGTACATAGAGAGTCGTGGACGCTCGACGATTGGCCATGGTGTCCTTTCGTCCGTCTGGAAAAAAGTGTAAGTTGTAAGAGTATATATGAGGCGCCGTGTATGAATGGCGCACATCTGCGCTCCGGTGTACGCTCTAGTTCGTAAGGCATAACTAGAACGTATGTATACATTGTATCATAATTATTTTTATTGTATTATCACTATTATCGCCTATTATTATTATTATTATGATTATTATTAATATTATTATTATTATTATTGCTTATTATTATTACTATTATGATCATTATTACATGATTATTGTCATTATGCGATTATCTTTATTATTGTCTTTGTCTTTATGACCTTCGATTCTATTTCGCTTTATTGTCTTCGAGCGAATTTTGTATCGTGCGATTGTCAAACTCACCGTTGGCACGAGACTTACGCAAATAATTGTGAGCATCATAGCACCGCCCTGCAATGTGATGATTAAATTATAAAGAAGAAACCCGGTGTCGAAAAGTCCATTCGCTAAATTAAGCGACAGAAAAGAAGTACTTAAATTGCTCGAGCCTCTGTCACTGGCACTTGAAAACTCTCGCTGTTGTACTTTTTGAAAATTCGGATCGTTGTTTTTACCTTTGTTCTTCCGTTTTTCTTCGTTGTTCGATATCGTTATTTGTTCTTCGGTTTTAAAAAATAAAAGCACCGTTGCTAGCTATTTTGTGACGGTTAAACGAAAATGAATGCTGAGGAGATTTCCAGTGACGGAGACTCGATTCGAGAAATGCCAAAGTTGTTTAGGTTTACCGTATTATACCGATATTGCTGTCGTTACAAGGTGTTTGCACCGACTGATAAAAATGAAAATAAAAAATCAAAATATACCAATAAATAAAATTATTTGTTTCTTTTTAATTGTCTACAAACATATAAACCCACAAAATTTTCGAACGCCAAACATCTCGTATCGACCTCATCGTCACCATTATTATTATTATTACTATTATCTACTGCTGTACTTCGTTGCGCGTACTCGGCGTCGGGCCGCTGCTCGGGTACCGAAACGTCACCAGTTCGCGACTTTTGCAGACGCGAACAATGTTATCGCGTCCATGAAAGTCGCTTGGTGATATGTAAACTGTACCGAGTCAAGGCGGTCACACGTCTGCGCGAGATTATGTTTTTCCTTATACCTAAGACTGAGGTTTGTTCGCATGAAGCGTTCTTTTTTTTTGCATTTTTGTCGTGAGCGCCGTGGCATTGTGCCTCGCTTGCTCCATGTTTATTATTATTATTATTAATTATTATTATTTTTCGTCGTTGCAAGCGTTTTCGAAGAGAACTGTTCCTAAAAGATTTAGGCAATAAGTCGTAATAAATCTACACCGCGTGAAAGAGAGAAATTATGTGAATGAAAAATGAAGCGTAAGAGAAAAGAAAAATATATATATAAATGGGTGCGTGAAAGTGTGTACAAGAGAGACGATGCGTGCGGTGGAAAATAAAAAAAAATCTCATATCAGATAGTTTTCAGTGTTAGTCGTGTACGACCTTAGGTAAAGAAGTCTCGTTAACTAGTTAAAAGTTTGTTAGATAATTCAGAAAATACGTACACGAGCCAGGCCCTGTTTATACGACGTTGTACATAAAGGCACACTGCCCCCTACAGTCCCAAGCAAGAAAAAAAAACAAAAATGATAAAAAACCTCTTCCTTTCTCCCAGCTAAGAAATAAATATAAAAGAATAAAGAGACCATAGGTTAATTATGAATAAAAAAAAAATAAAAATCATTTTCTTCGCTGACATTCATATAGTGTAAAACGATGTAAGAGAGTCGCTCGCCAACGTTTTGATCGATCAATCGACGCACACACCACGCGCGCGACCAAGCTACGAAGAAAAAAAAATTATTAATACTACGAAGCGTCAAAAGTCAATTGTACAATGAGAAAGGAAGCAATGCGCGAATTGGGTGCAAAAAAAAAATAATGTCGTCGATTAGTCGAAAAAAGCGTCTTTCGCGATGTCGAACGTTTATTGGTGTGTAACCGAGAAGTATAATAAAGATGTTCATGTGGTATTAAAAGAGATGAGCAGTTCCACGTGATATACGGAGGAAATTGATAAAAACAAATTGATTCAAAAAAATATACATTGTGTTCTTATTTCTTTCGTACTAATTCATTGAACTTTTCATCGTTGCATAGGACCAAGATCCCTATATAATCCATAAGCGATTTGGAGAGATTTGATGAGACTTTTCTTACGAAATCTACACTACTTTTATCGAAACTTTTCATTTAGACTGTAATATTATCTCATTTAAAAGGAAATATCGATATAGATCTTGCATTATCTTTGTACTTTTTTTACGTAAATATATTAAACAACATACAGAATTGTATAAAATATCAATTTTTATAATTACAAGGCAACGAATATGTGCTAAAAGACGCGTCGCGAATATGACAAAAATCCAAAACTCACGCATCCTCAAATCTCTCCGATCAATTTCTCTGGCGTTTCTATATGCACACAGGGTAACGAAAGACGATTAATAATAAAAGTCAAAGCTGGAAGCATTCGCCGTTCATCGAGAGAGCAAAAATAAAAATAAAACTAAAATTAACGCGCGCATACATAACGACTAAAGAAAGATATCTCTTCTCCTGCGTACGATTATGTGCAAATACGATTATAACCGCAGTTGTGTACACCAACTTAAGAAAAAAAAAATAAAGATATTAACGAAAAAAAAACACGAAACTAAAGCGAGAAACTGAATAAGCCGGAGGAGGACAAGCCGCGCGCATACACAACCACACATACTCTCCTAACGAGGAATCGATTTTAGCGGACGAAAATAAAAAAAAATACTGTTTCTGATTCAGGGTAAATAAATCCGTATCTCGGCGCTTTGGGAATGTCTATCGCATCAGTATATTATTCTGAAACGAGCAGGGAGAAGATATGAAGAGCAAAGAGGACACACAAGATTCTATCTGTCTTTCTCTCGCTAAATAATGCCGCGAGAAAACTTCACATCGAGCCGAGAATCGACGTTTAAGGCAATACGACGAGGAGGCGTATTCGGGTAACGTGCGGCCAAAGCTCTTTGTGCGACTCTCAGCCTTTGACCGAACCTTCCTCGAGGGGGCCCCGTTAATTATAATATAGCGAATACGGTGTATGTCTTGTGCGATTCAAATAAACGACATTGTTTTTAAAAAAATAATATACACGTTTGTTTCATCAACTTATTTCTTCCATGGTGTTGTCCTTTTCCTGATTTTATTCCCCGATCCATTCTTATGTTCGTTTTATAAAGTCCAGTATTAGATTTTGAATAAAATTCTTTAATTATTAAAAAGAATCAGAGTTTTAATTTTACTTTAATTTATTTATTATTCATTTTTGGTTTCAGTTTAATTAAGTTAATATACTATAATCATCTTCAATCTACAACTAAAAACTATTAATTTATATTTCTTTGTTTCACAAATAACATATATTTGTCTCGTATAAGTATCGCTTTATTTTATATAAAAGTAAAAAGATCGAAAATTATTTGATTTATAAAAGTCAGTGTGGCTTGTGATATTCAGAATCGTGTTATTTTCCCCTACTTTAAACGAGCTCCTTGACGGGCTGAGAAACGTGGTGCGCCAATGTGTGTCGAATTGCCTACCATAAGGGGCGCAGAGAGGCGTTAGGGGTGGCATAAGCTTTATACGTTCTATTGCCTGAATATATACCTTTTTCCCCTAGTTTTAAACCTCGTCTTCCGTATATTTGCTCAATTCAGCATTTGTCTATTTAATATCATTATTTATTATTTATTTATACATTTTTTGTTTAATTTTATATTTGCACTTTGCTATGAAAAATATTATATTATGTATGGTATCATTTTATATTGATTAAAAAAAATGTTCATATAAATATCTTGTTAAAAGATCCAAATGAAATTATGACAATAAGTGATTGATTATTTTATTATATATCTATTTACATATAAATTTAAAGATCACGCTTGTCTAGTGTACCATTATCATCAAAGATACTAACATTAAACTCGATTAATTTCTCTAATAATGTAAATTCGCAGTTTAATTCTACTCATTTTTTCGTTTAATTGAAATTTATATTATTCCTACTCACATTAAAAACTAGATTAAAATAAAAATGCAACTACCTCATAATAACCACCCGCTATCACTCAACAAAGCACCCTTTTCACCATCGTATAAAATCAAAAACCAAAACAGCGACAACTCATTCCGTAAATTTTCCCAGCGTAGCGCGTGGACATCTCCGCGACGATAATAAATTACCGTTAAAAACATCTCTTGGGGCAATTCTGGCCCCGACGAGATCTCAGTGCGCGCATCCACGTCGCGCGTCTTCGGCGCGATGCGCTCCGGCGGATCCCGAAGTTGGAACAATGCCGTTGATTTTTGGCGGACGCCATTGTTCCGGTCCACATTCATCCGTCAAGTGGCGCTCAGACTCTCACCTCCTCCTCCTCCTCCTCCTCCCGACGAACAGCGAGCAGCAATGTACCAGTGGTGGTGTGGTAGCTTGTGCTGCAGTTATGGGAAGCAGCGGCGAGTTCCACTTGGGTGTTGCCCGGACAGACGCGCGCGATCGTGATTGGGTTTGAGGAACATTGCTATAGAGTGTGCGGAACGAAAATTTTGTTGAGTTGTACCGTTGATCGGAGCTTTTAGTTGAATATAGCGTTCTTTTAGCGTAGAATAGATAATTTGATAAGAGCTTTAATTATTGTTAACGAATTACCGTAAATACAGTTAAAATGCTGGAAACAAATGACATTCTTGTAAATTTATGAAGATTATATATATAATATGAATATTGATTCTGTTAAATAAATACAATTATCCATTATTCACTTTTACGTCTAATTTTAATGATAAACGAGCCAATAAAGACTTATTTAACACATATAATATTCATTATTTCAAAGAATAATCGAACCACTGACATACTTCGCTTTAAGCTATCAGAATGTAGTATCTCTGAAGTAGCATTCCTATATAGGAACGGCCACCTGTATCTAATTAAAACTCAATTAATTATACAAACTTTTGAACTATATACGTATTTACTAAAGATCTATCAATTTTTCTATACAAAACTCCCTATACCGCTAAAACTATCTGAAACTTTACAATCGTCAACGCGCCACTCTATACACCCCATCCCCTCTAATTTTTACGAAAACTCAGCGCGCTACGCTCACTAGCACTGGGCGGGCACGTATAGACATCGTACCTTCTCTCTCTCTCCACGCATACTATAGACTCCCACACACATACACATAGGCGTCGGTGTCAATTGTTTTGCCCGCGCTCGCGAGTCCTCCGCTGAATGCGTGTTAACTGCGCTGACGTCAACACAATGGCGGACACTAATCTGCACGTCAGGAACAGAGGTGTCCCCGCTGCCGTTGCTGCCGTCGTCGTCGTCTATCTCTTGCGCGCGCCCGTACTCGCGTCCCTGATCTGTCGGTTTCCGGGGCAAAATATGTCAAACACCTACGCCACGCGTGAGCGCGAATCTCGTCGAGATCCGCGCGTATATGTGGTATATATATATGTATACGCATATATAGTTTGGGAGGCGGAGGGAGTGAAACGCCAGGGCAAAGTCCTTCTATGTCGCGAGGGCGGAATGAGGGAGAGAGAGAGAGAGGAAGTTGCGTACGCGTGTGTCGAGGTACTACTCGGCCATTAATTGGTCGGACTTTTCGTCTATGCACGAGGCGGTGTAGGAAGTTTTGGCTGCTGGATATGAACGTGGCTATTGTGTTATAGGGGGTGAAGGATATATTGCGTTATTGGACGTGGCATATGCAAGCATTAAAATGTAATTGTAGTTTTTGTAATATATAGTTATAATGCGTAAAATCACTTAAATAGTGGCATTAAAAATTTAGCTTTTATGCATTATAAATGTGGTATTAATTCGAAAATATTTATTTTGGTTTTCTTTTATATTTACTAAACTTAGACATAATAGCCTTTTTATTTAATTTTTAATGTCAACAAGTGCCTCGTTAGTCTTTTTTATACCGTTAGTAACTGTGGTTAACCGTGGAAAAATGAAAACAAATGTTAGATTAAAACAAAAGCAATGAGTGACTTTTCATATTTTCGTTTTTAGACAGATCAATAAAACTTGGACGATGACTTATGTGATCTGATATACGTATTTATACTTTCTATCATCAAAAAGTCATTCATACAATAAAAAATAAGTAAATAGTTTTGAAAAGTGTATTTTTTTAGGTAAAAACTGAATTCCTATTGAATTTTTAATTTTTATTCAAATATTATGCACGAAATAAACATTTATGTTAACTGAGTGAACCGAAATAGACATTTATGTTAACTGATTGAAGTAAATTGAGTTTTGAACAATTCTTGAAAAATTCTTGAAAAATAAAATTTCAATATTAGAATATTGTAAAATATTTTGAACATCGCAAAACGAATGCAATTTCACTGCAACATAAAAGTTTTAAAAAGGTTTCAAAATATTTTAAATAAAATATTAAGTATATTACTTAAATTAAAACTAATCATGTGAATGTAATCTTGTCGTTCAATTTGAAATGGATTCGGTCCTCATCCGTTGTCTGACATTCAATGATCAATTAACCTGTAATTTCATCTTCATAATAATACGGGAGATAAAATAATGATACATCACCAATAATTTTATTTGTTAGTTCGAATAAAACTTGTATCAAACACGTATATTTACACAACAACATCGTATATCACGATCTAAACATACTTTATCGAGTCGCCTCGACGATTTGCACCTACTTCACCTCAACCCGCTACACGCGCAGGTACGAACGTAGTACCTGCCGCTAGGCGGTACAGCCTCATTCAAAAAGCAGAAGCACCCTTCCATCGCCCGCCAGCGGTATAAGTAGGCCTAGGGATTTTTCGACCTGCCCGCTGCTACGACCCTTCGTCGGTCAATCAATACAGGCGTAAACATGAGACTCCTGCTCTGTGTGGTTGAGGTCGCTGTTGCAATTAGCATGAGTTCTGTTTGTGTTATTTCTTTTTATCAGAAATTAAATCGATTTATAACAATGTTTTTTACAAAATTAATTGTTATTGAGTTATTGTATTGAATTTCAATTTAAGTTTTATTTGAAAATTGATAATCATGAAATTATTAATATCAGTTAATTTTTTAAACATTATTAAAAGACTTTTATTATAAATATGTTTACATTCTCATATTTTACAATGTTAATAAATATTGAATGTATGCCAAAATAAGTTTATTATATTCATATAATATTTTAGCATACCCCAGAGACAATGTTTTTATTTTTATGCACTGACATACTTTATAATAAATGAACAAATTCTTTACTCTAGCAATATTGTATTTATTTTTCAAAAATTTCGCATTAAAGTATTCTGCTCAATAATAATATTGGATTAAATAAATTTTGACGTCAATTTTAGTTTTTCGTATACAATATATAAATATATACTTATATCATTATCAACACAATTTTTATTATCAAATTATCTTACGATCTTGCTTTCTTATAGTATTACGCATATTCATAACAAGAAATTCTGATTACCAATTTTATTAGTCTCTTATCCAAAATTACACACATAAATCAATACTCATACAATTTATAATAACAAAACAAATGAACTTCAGCGAAGTATGAAACCCTTAGACAGTTTGTCAAAAAATTAAGGGTAACCGTGGGTAAGGATGAAATCTCGATGCAACTAGGAACTTTGTTAGATGGCGGAATTAGTCGACCGTTGAGCCAGATAAGCAGACGACATGCCTGAAAACGATTGCACGGATTAGAGGGCGACATAGCTCTGCGTATCCATTTTCACTAAGGATCTAGCCGCCAATGTCTGCCTCTGTGCGGCCTTATATATAACTGTAAATAAATTTTAGGAATTCTATTTATGCAACTAGAATATTGTATTATTGATTATTTTGAATATAATATTAATTTACTTGATTATTTGATTCTGCATCCGTAACAATATATTTATATTTATTTACAACGCCTTGTATCAAATAAACGTTAACATTAACTCGACATCAAATATTACATTATTTTAATTAATACACCAAAATTTAAATGTAATTTCAACTCGGATGCCCGTATAAAACGACATTTTCCCTTAATCATTACTAATCTAATTAAGTCGTCATCCAAAAGTCTTTCAAATAACCCATGAAGCATACGTACATCAGACTATACACAAAACCGATAACAATAATAACAACAACAACGAAACCTTTCCATTCCTCCAAAAGCCATCCATACAACCATCCAACCAACCGGGCAGGCAGGCATCCCCGTCCGCCACGCTGCATTTATGCATTGTTCCCCCGTCCCAATGCATTACCATCCGCGCTTATACAATTGCAACTCGGCGGCAGCAAGCTAGCCGTCCCGTATTCTATATATAGGACAATACTTGTACCGTCGTCGTTGCCACTGCCGCTGCGCATCGGGTGAAACTCTCTCTCTCTCTTACTCGCTCGCGCGCCCTCATCCCCTTCCTCTAAAGGGTCAGGGAGAGAGAGAGAGAGAGAATTCGGCTGGTGTGGAAGGGTAGCTTTGACCAATCGGACGCGAGGGTTGGCCGTGCCGCTTAGCTGACCAATCGAGTGGCTCTTCAAAGTCCACGAGCTCAGCGTTTCTCGCCTCTATGTGTGTATATATGTATATAGTTGGATGTGCGTATACATGAATTGGGTATACACAGGGTGGTAATGGTGCGAGAGATGGTTATGGTTTTGTTAGTAGATATGATAAGGGTGATGAGTCGTGATAAAGTTTCTGGAATTTATTGATTGCGCGTGAGGTAATCGATGTTTGGTGAAAGGAGGATGAAACGCTGCTGGGATATTGATACAAGTTAATTCTATTCGGGCTGACAATTATGTTGAAGTTGAAATTAGTCATTATATTGTTTATGAAAAATAAAGAAAGTAATAAGTTAATATTATAGTAAGTTACATGATAGCGTACATTCTTCTTCTATTTTTTATAGTAAACGTCAAACTTATTTTATGAATCATTTGCATAACAAAGTGTTTTTTTTTATAGTTAATGCTTTGTAGTTTATATCGTGTTATGGATGAAAACCTTATGATATTGAATAGCCGATAAAGTATGAAACATCTACATACTTCAAAAAATAACGATTGATTAAAAAATAACAACGATAGAATTACCAAGCCTTAAATAAACAAACACTTTTCTCAAAATATTATTTCAAAAATTTCTACTTCAACTTCAAGCTCGAGTTCTAAGACGCGATAGTGCATTTCGCTGAATAATAATTTGCTATGTAGATGAAGGTTATTATACTAGCTAAACAGATTAATATTAATACGATATTTCAATCGCCGCGGCTAAAATCGAGAGCGACTTATACATCCCGTAGCGCATAATAAATCCCGTAGCGGTATAAAAAAAGACTGCGCGGATCATAACTTCTGTCCTGTCGACGTACAGGTATAATTCAACCGATCGATTCATCCAAAAAAAAGAGAAAAAAGACCGTCAACTCGATAAATTTTTTTTTTCTCAGTGTGCTTACAAAATATACAAACTTATATACGTACACCGGTATAATATTCAACGCCACACGTTAGCATAACATAAGCTATTTACGCATGGGGAAAAGAAACGCGGGGCAAATTTACGCATCAGAGATAGTTCCCTCTCCTACTCGTTCGCACTCCTCTCACCCGGACAGATAATAATGATGAAGTTCGGTGTCCGTGCGCGCAACGCGAGTGGATATCTCTCTCTCTCTCTCTCTCTCTCTCCCTCTTCCGCGCTCACAGCAAAGAGAACCGCACAGCGAGTGAGCGAGAGAGAGAGAGAGGCAAGCGCCCGGGAGGGTCGAAGCCACCACTACTACCAGCAGCAGCAGCACTACTACTACAACCACACAGCACCGGCGGGGGAGAAAGGCAACTCGAGCGGGCGCGCGAGCGAGCGAGCGAGCGAGCGAGCGAGCGAGCGGCAGGGTAGGTTATACATTTGAGTACATAAATGTATGTAACTTTGCGAGTTCGTGTTGGAGTGGGCGTCGGCCATCTTGTCCGGTGGGTATTGACCGAGGCGACCGCCAGCCACCGCCGACGCCGCCGACGCCGCAGTAGCAGTGAGAGAACCGTGCTCGAGAGCTTGCGAGCGCACTCGCGGACAGGAATGGAAAAGAGAGGAGATGATGCTATAGCAAAAGAGAGAGAGAGAGAGAGAGGAGAGAGGACATATATACAGCACTAATTGCGCTTATTAGTTCCAATCCGTAAGATGCGGGAAAGGAAAATATGAGAGACCAATCGAGGTTGCTTTTTGCAGTAGTGCAAGCGTGCTGGAATTAATTAAGGAGAGTCGCGGTTGATTGTTTAATGCATGAAGAGGGAGAAAGAGAGAGAGAGAGTATTCGCGCCCGCGCTCGCTGTTCCTTGTCTTCTTCTTTTTCGCGAGCGCGCCTCGCGTTCTAGTTTCGCGGAAGAGAAAGAGAAAGAGAGGGGGTGAGGGGGAAGGGGGAACTTTCGCTTTTCGACGCGAGGTGAAGTGTGCGTTCGACGAAGTTTCGGTTGTTGATGTTTCCAGAATCGCGTTGAATGTTTTTAAAAATTTGGAGAGTACAGGTGTTACTCGGCGTGAATAAATGTTTGCGTTATTCGGTTGTAGATTTACTTAAGAAGCAAATATTATCTGATTTCTATTTTAATCAGTTGTTGACATTATAATTAATGATAAACTAATCGTTGTGTGTAGGATTCATTTTTAAAGTACAAATTTTTGCTATTTTGAGAATAATAGAATAAAATAGAAATATCTTTTATTTTATAAGTTTACAAAAATAAAATACATGTAAAACTCTCTGCATTGCCGTATGGTTAATTATCAATAATATCAAGGTATATAAATCACATATTGTAATGCATATTCGTTCGTATACATCACAGTCGGTTACATTGTACGTAAAATAATACTAAAATAATACTAATAATGATAAAAAAGGTGGAATACGCTTTTCTCTTCGGTAACCTTTTATCCAGGATAACTGAACAAGTAAGAAGGTAATGACCAAAATATAACTTTATTTTGGCTTAATAAAATAAATTAAAACAGCTAATGGATCGCTCTTATTCAATCCGCCTGTTACAGTTACTATTAGCTAAGAATTAGTTGAAGTTACACTCACCTACTTTTCATATACGATGTATAAATTGAAGAAAAAAAAATGTTATTTATTCATCGACCGATAAAATTCAACCATACCCCCTGTCCCATTCAGATAAAAATATTCATATAGTCCAATTACCTTATATATGTTAAAAACAACCTTCAACCACCATCACCTACATTACCCACAACCAGCAGCAGCAGCAGCAAAAAAAAGTAAAGTAAAAAAAAATTCCCACCGAAATTTCCATCGTTAATTCAGCACCTCCGGAACTTTCTCCTCCTCTTGCTCACTTCGCACGCGTCGCCGCGGCTAAAATATTCCGCGAGCGTCGCCCAACGCCTCGCGCGCGGACCGTTTCACCGGCTGTGAATTTTCTATTTCCGCCGGCGGCGTTTTCGCGGCCGATACACGCTGTCGTACATCGATCTCTCGAGTTCTCGCTCGCGCTTGCGATCTTAAAAATTCCTCGTCCCGCCGGCGGGCGTGCGTGATGCGTCGAAGATCTCCCGCGCGGAGAGTTCTGCCTGTCATCCTCCAAGTTTTTCCCGAGCTTGGGAGCGTGTCCCTTAGCGCGCGTTGAGTTGTAAATATGTATACGTGTATGTAGGTATATGGAAGGAGGGGGGGGGGTGTGTGGTTTTGAAAGTGTTATTGATTGTTGGGAATGTTGTTTGTGGGGAGAGGAAATATATACACAATTTTGTAAACGTAAATAATTTTGAAATTTGCGCAGAAATTGTGAAGAAAATAATTATACTGGATATTATAAGTATCAGAGCTTCACTAATGTTTGTACACGTTAAATTAGTTTTTTTTTATAGAAGTTAATCACGGGGATAATATTTTATAACGTCTATGATGTAATAGAAACAAATTGATGCACATACGTAAAAATATTAAAAAAAATATTATATATAGAACTTTCGTATTTTCAACAAAATGTTTATCTACATTTCCTTCTACTCTAAATAAGTATCATTTAAGTATTGATGTTGACAAGTATTTTTTTCAGTTTATAAAGATTTTATAAAAATTAAATAAAAAAAAAGTAGACTTGAAAAATAATATTAATACCAACTTCTTTAAAAAAAAATTATTTTACTGTTTAAAATACACCACAAATACTTTAAACTTTTAAACTTTACAAAATTTGATATTTATTATACTATTTCTTCTCTTCTACGAAACACTTTGTAATCACTACTTTTACATTTACATGGCACACGAGAGCGAGGCGCGCGCAAAAGCAGGACGGAAAGTCGTCGGTCTAAAGCATCTCTTTCTTCCCCTCCACTCCCCTCGTTCCCCACCCTCGTTCTTCCTCACCGCGTGCGCGTCGTTTTTAGCGGAAGCACCTTTCTCCAGGATTAATCGACGCCGAGCGTCGCGGGGCGAGTGAACGCGAGCGCGCGCGAGAAAAATTTCTCTTTCTTTCCTTCTTCTTCTCTTCCTCCTCCTCCTCCTCGTTTCCCTCGTTTCTCTCCCCCTCGTGGCTGCTTTCGATTGCGATTAAGCGCTTGCACGCCACAAGACTGCATTGAAACGCTGAAGTTTGACCGATTTCCCTGACGAGGGATAGAAGTTTTGCCGAGTAAATAGAGAAGAGCGCTTTTTTTTTACTCTTCGTCGTCTTCGTGTGTTGTTTCCTTTTTTTTCTTACTCTTTTGCGAGACTTTGAATTGTTTTTGAGTGAGCTTCCACTCTGTGAAAGTGGAGGCCTTTCTTTGGCTTGCTTTGCGGCAGCGGAAAATCTGTAGTTCGAAACTATTACGTTGTATTTGCGCGGTTGGGTAAATTTATTTTTGTACTTCGTAATAATTGCGGAAAAGTTGAAATCGTTACAGAACTTAGACCATAATAAAACCGGTTTCCGATCAGATACTCCATTCTCTGAAATTTTTAATCTCTTTATTTTAAATTTCTATTTATACACGTAAAATATCTTCGATTTTGAGTACTATCAATAGCCATCGGTTTAATAAAATTCATGTTAGTCTTGAAAATACCGTTTTAGTAATATCTTCATAAAATAAAAATATTTAGCAAAGGCCAATTCATTTTGCGCTTTTGTCTTATTAATAATTATTAATATACGTTAATCACTGTCAACTTAGACAATCATTACCATATATTTACATTTCATATTAACCGACTAATTTCAAGCTTCAAAAACCTTCTCGCTATCCTATGCCATCCTAACCCAACAGGCAAACGCAGAGAGACATAAACTCATTTGCGTCACACGACTCGACTCGCCCTCAACCCGTAGTGCGTAAAACTTGCGGAATTGACCCCCAAAACAGCCTGACTCGTCGACTCTCTCTCTCTTTCTCTCTCATACAAGAGCTCGGAGCGCGTAAATTTCACACCGGCGGGGTGGAAATTCAGACCCAAGAGCTCAAGAGCAAGGGAAAGAGAGAGAGAGAAATGCCAACGTTTTTCTTACAAAGTATATATACACGGGGCCGGATAGTTTTGTACGCCGGACGTAAAAATTCCAAACGGTCCGGACATATACGGGAGCCGCGCGTTGCTACTGCTGCTCTAGGAACGCCGAGAGAGAGAAGAGAGAGAAAGAGAGAGAGCAGAGAACGAGACTCTAATTCACGCTCGGTATTTCGCGCGCGAGCCGTGTATTTTAAGGCTCTCTCTCTTGCTCTGGCCCCGATGCTAAAATTCCACCCTCACCTCTAAGTCCACCTACCCTTACTCGCTTTCTCTCTCTCTCTCTCTCTCTCTCTCTTGCTCTCTCTCATTTCGCCCGTGCATTCTCGCATTACCACATCCTCCCTCTGTCTCTCTCTCTCTCTTTCTACCGTCGCCTTTCAACCCTTCAACCCGCTCGTTTCATCTTTCCCTCTCTCTCTCTCTCTCTCTCTCTCTCCGTTTTACCTCCAACTCCCTCGCTACTCGGGGGCTGCTGGTCGAGGCTTGCGCGGCGCGCTCGCTATAGTGCCTGTAGATATAAAGGTTGTTCAGCGCGCTACACGGGCCGAGTGAACGCGAGCAAGCCAGAGAGAGAGACAGAGAGAGAAAGAGGAAGAGAGAGAGGTCGCAAACAGTCCCGAGTGCAAGAGCGAGAGCGCCAGCAGCAGCAAACTCCACCAAGAGAGAACATCGTCTCTCTCTCTCTCTCTCTCTCTTACTGCGCTCGTGGTAGTAGTAGTGGTGGTGGCTGCCGCGCGCAAGGGTTCGTTCGACCCTTAAGGGGTTGTGGCTAGCATCCACAGTCCCTCGTTGCCCCCCTCCCCCTCATGCCCCCGACTGCCTCTCTCTCTCTTGCTCTCTCTCTCCCGTCCGTTTCTACTACCCCGTTGGCCACCCTCGCCTCGGCGCAGCAGCAGCAGCAGCTGAAACCCCCTGCAAGCAAAACTACCCTCCGCGCGCGCCGGCGGCCATTTTACTCCCCCCTTGCACCACCACCGCCACCGCCTCTCGTCCGGCTTTCTCTCTCTCTCTCTCTCTCTCTCTCTCTCTGTACGTGCGCATGCTATAGCTGTACACTGCCACGGTACTGTGTATATATGTATATATAAGCGCGCGTTCGCTCTGTCTCTCTGCACACGACGGACTCTCGCGCAAAATTGTAATCCGCGGCCGTGGAGAGAGAGAGACAGCGAGGGGGAGGAAGAGCGAGCAACTCGACGAGAGTCCGAGGCCTCAAAGGAACTCGACGACGACGACAGTCGCTCTCTGTGTCTGTCTTCTTCCTCCCTACTCGCTCTCTCGTTCGTCCGCTCGTGTCTCGCTATACTTACTTCCTGCAGCCCTTCCTCTCTCTCTCTCTCTCTCTCTCTGCACTCGACGACGGGCAAGAGAGAACTTCCTCCTTTTACGTCTCCGCGCAGGGCCGCGCCAGGAATTTTGATGATGCGCGCCCGAGCACAAGCATGTACACGCGAAACACAACAAACGTCGCTCGCTCTCGTATTGTCCGCTCGCTCCTTCCGTTATACTTTCGAGGTATATTGATGCCCTGACGACGAAGCGACATTGTCGCCGAGGTGTACTTTTATTTCTTTCTTTTTCTTTTTTCTTTTTTTTTGTTTTGTTAAAGAACGAGAGAGGAAGATTGCGTCAGAAGGGGTCGCCGCTATACGGCGTATAGTCGTTAAACGCTGCCGATCTGTTTACTACTTGCGTAATGAGGAGCTATTGCGCGGCCGTTCGTTCGATGGCGAGGCGATTGGAATGCCAGGAGCTCGTTGTTGTACTGTCGAAGTGGAGAGAGTGGCTGGAAGGTGTGCGGAAAAAATATAAGAGAGGAAAACGAAGAGAAGGGGACCTTTTTTTAATTGGATTTTAATCAAAGACTCGGGGGGTGAACGTTGGAGGTGAGTAAATATTGAGGTAGAATCTTTTAGTAGTTTTTGAGGGTTGATAAAGCTAATGGCAGTAATGGTATTATGAGGATAGAGATGTTGATCCACTGACGGTCTTTTTCTATTAAGTAGCTTTTTAACCCTTGACGCTCTGAAGGATAACACGTGGCAACGGAGCTGTCATTAAAAAATATTCAAAAAATTTTATACTGGTTAGATGTGTTTTGTTGTACACTTTGAAGATAAGAAATTAGAATTGAAATTGTACTGGTATCGTATACATTTGAATTCAATATTTTAATTATATCACAATTTGTTAATAAAAAATCAATTCTTATATGCTTTGCCGAATATATTCTCTGAGAGATAAGGAGTTAACGTAAGCATAATGTTTAATCTAGTTAATTCCCCAGAACTAGAGAATTCGCCGATTGCTGAAACTAGTTAATTTTTTATAAAGTCTGCAAAATGAACAAGATATTTTCGTTCAACAATTATCAATAAAAATTTTTGATCGAATATACTCGAAATCCCGTGCAGAGAGGTTAAATAAATATAAGTATGTAAAATGCATAAGATCTTGAGCAACTTGACAAAAATATACTAAATTATAAGAGATTCTTTTCTGATTTTCATATTACTGACTACTGTATGCAATTTTAAATTTATACTTGTTCATCTTCTCTCATATCATCACATCCAATTATTCTTCCATTTTCATATATCTGAGAAAATTTTAAAAAACTTTATTTTTTGCCCAACCACTGACATGTTGACAATTAAAAACACCCTACGCGCGACCATCGGTATAAATCACATCCACCTCTCCGAACACAACTTGAGCATAAAATTCGTACACATCTGTTACCAAACCTTCTCCTACAAATCATCCCAAAAAAACTTCATCAACCTTCAAAAAAAAAAAGACACATTCTCCTCCATCCCCAATTCTCGCCACTCATCACTCTCCACCCTCTCTTCTCTCCACACTCACCATCCTTGCACGCGGACGAGGTTTAATTAACGCACGCTCCTTGTCATTTCCTCGGCACGCCACACCCTCACGTTCCCGGTCCAGAGGGGTTTTCACCCAGCAGTAGAAGCAGCTACAGCAGCAGCAGCAGCCGTTGGCCCGTAATTTAATATCCCGATGCCCGGCATGCTATCCGATTGGACGCGGGCGAGCGATACCGTATCGGTGGTAACGCGAGATTACCTGTTTACGGCGCGGCTAATGGAAACAAGCTCGCCGCAACGGCTGAGCCACAGTAGAGAGAGAGAGAGAGGGAGAGGGAGAGATCCGTATAAGCAACAGCAACAACAGCATATATATAGAGAGTATGTACGTGCGTGAGTGCCTGGATAGCGTGTGCACAAGTGCCCGAAGGACAATTTCGCGGAACTGCCCCCCGCGTACGTTAGGTAAGGGTTGGAGTTCCCATGCAACGGATGGAGGAAATGGGTTGTGTTGGGTTTATATCAAACTTTTTTTTTATTATTATTATGAGCAAAACGTATAGAGAATCTAGTTTGATGAAGGCATTTTTTAATAGTTATTTTAATGAACAAGTCGGTGCAGTGCTCAAGCTTCATTCGGATCGGAGTTTCATTTAATTTTAATCATTCTATATGTGATTCTCTTTTTCGGTACGAAGCTATCGTTGATCGTCATTTTAGTAACGGAACGGAAAATGATATTCTTCGTCTATTAATGGAAAATTACTGCATTATAAAAGAATAATAATAAATCAAATGATTATGGGAAAGGATTATTTTGAGGACAAGGATCATATGATTTTATTTGAAAATTCATTTTAGCTCCTGATAAAGTCTGCGTTGCGCAGACTTCGTAGATTCTAAAAATACTTTATTTCTCATTTAGCTTAAATTTCTTTCGGAAACATTCTTACATCTTCTTCTCTCTTGGTTCTACCCATCAGCTCCATCGGCTAGTATCTGAAACAAATGAAGCAAAGTTAAATTTGTTAAATCTTATCTTAGAAATGAAATTTTAATAATATATTTTTAGTAAGAAACGAAAATAGGAAAGTCGGAAATATTATAAACCGCATATTTCAGTACGTTCGTTTGAGGTTCGAATGAAAGGTACACGTATGATACTGACGGGAAATCGATGATTAATTGGAGGAAGGCAAGGTTCCTTAATTAGCTCGGATTAAAACGTAAACGAATTTGTCCCTCTATAGCATACAGATATTATCCGATATTACTTAACACTACATTTTTCCACAATATCTCTCATATATAATTTTCAAAATATAACCCCTAAAACTCTTTCACACCATATAGTCACCCGCTAATCAATCTCTCACCTCCCTTACAAAATCCCATAACGACCGCGAAATCTAAGACACCCTCGAGGACAAATGAACTCACAAATCACCTTTCCTTACTCTACCACCAGCACTGACAAATAAAACTCACCATCATCGTGCAGACACAAACCCGATCCGACAGCGCAATAATTACTCTCCTCGCCGCCATTTATCTATCTCGCGATCACATCTTCAGTCAGCTATGCACACGTATATATACATATATACGTGGCTAGATATAATTTGTTGTATAGCAACATTAGCAGGGCTGCGCGCGGGCATTTGTCATCCGGTATAGTACTCGCGCCTTCGTGTGTGTTGACAGGAGGGGCGAGTAAAATAAACCGGACCGGTCAGCTATTTCGTACTGGTCAGTCGTGTATGTAACGCGCGCTCGTACGTACCTATATACATACGTCCGGAGACTCACCACAATCGCCCTTGTCGACAAATTTCGGCCGGTGGTTATCGAACTTGTTTTTTTAGCAGCGAGAGAGAGAGAGAGAAAGAGGGAGTGAGGCAAGAGAAAGAGATTATGAATTGCTGTTTGGTAGAAGCGATGTTTTGTGGCCTCGGTTTATTGCGCCATTACGCGCGTGTTTATACAGATATATCGAAGCGAATGTTTGCCCCGTGGATTGTGTATGTGAGTGTATATATATACTGTTGTTTCGTTTGATTGCGCGTGTGCTGCTGCGACTACGATTATAAAAGTGTTTTTAACGGGCCGCGGTTTATTGTGTGATTATTATGGTGTGTATAGGGTAAGCGGAAGGATGTATTGATTGTAGCGGAAAATGGAAGCGCGCGTGGATACGAATATAGTGATAGTAGGTGTTTTGCAGTGATACTCGGCAATAAAAAAAAGATTATTTGTTCGATGGATTTAATTGAGAAGCTACTGGGATACTTTTACTATGTATAAAAATTGAATATACAATAATGTGGCGATGTGATTATTAATTGCTATAGAAATAAGCTTCAAAGGTCCGACTAAATACAAAAATGATCACTAAGCCGCTCATAAACAACCGATTCTGCAAACAAATAAATAAACAAACTAACAAAAAGGCCGATAACCTCTTAAGAACGACAAACAGCAACATTTGTTTTCACGCCCCAGCGACCGAGACACCGCTCGTTAAACGAGAGAGGGAGAGAGGGGGAGAGAGAGAGCGAAAGATCGAAAAATCTTCGCTCTCGCGCTCCCGCATTGCAAGCGCGGAAAAGGAGCTTTCCACGTGCGCCGGACTCGTTTGCTTTCTCTACTTTTCTCTCTCCCTCTCTCTCTTTTGCAACAGCCGATGCTTGCAAGCAAGCAAGCAGGAGAGAGTGTACCTATATGCGCGGCCGCGTATCGACATCAGCCATGCATGACAGGACGCCTGGCTGGCCACGCCGGGAAAAACGAGGAAAACTTCGAGAATACAAACTCTCTCTCTCCTTCCTCCTCTCGCTCTTTCTTTCTTTCTCTTCCTACTCCGCTCGTACGTACATATATATACGTATATATGCATATGCAGACGTATATATACGTACTCCGAGCGGACCTCAAAGCTCGACTCGCGAACTTCCGCTCCGACTCTCTCTCTCTCGATTTTGCCTTTCTTTCCTTCTCGGCTACGTACAGTGAACGGCCAGACAATGAACGCCGCGCGCGGTGGTACGCCGAAAACGGGAGATTTTCAAGGAGCACGCGAGCGGTACGTATATTGCACCATTCGCCGTTATACGCTTCTCTATATATATGTGTGTCTCCTTCTCTCTTGAGAGCAAGCGAACGCGTACACAAGGCCGTTGCGCCATTTTTATCAAATTATCCGCGACATTGCACGACGTGCGGCTCTTTCTTTCTCTCTCTCTTTCTCTCGACACGTTTCCACGGCGACATGCAGGGGGGGAGCGAATTTCAATTTTGGAACGAGTTGCGTGCGTTCGTACGCGCGTTATATGGAGAGTCCGCCCGGCCGAATCAAGCGTGATTGCCTTCGTGCGTGAGCGAAGAGAGGGAGTGAAGAAAATACCTTTCCACTGCTTTTTTCTGATGCGATGAAATCTTTATTTCCGGCGGGTTGCGACGAGGTTGCGAGGATCTGACATATACGTTTTTCAGTTTCCGCCGGGGAGACGCGAAGAACGGAGACTGTGGATTTGTGTGTATGGGATAAGTGATATTTTATTTTTTTCTGGTACTGTGTGTACAGGGGATGGTATATCGTAAGATGTCAATTTCATGTTTTAGGTAGGTTTCTTTAAAAATTTTATTTTCGAAAAGAGATTGTAGAGAAAATACTAGTACTCCACACTCAAGTGTATTTGTAAACGTAAATATTTTAATGTATTACACACTTTCTTAATCGTCACTTGCAGTGCCTCTGTAATACTTATATGTATAAAAATATGGAGGGTAGGAAAATTAACTATATACTTATATGCAATTGAATTCACGTGATGTGCCACTATTGTAAATATTTATTTTCTTTTGTAATTGGTATAAATTTTAGTTCTACTACGTAATAAATGTATTTTTATCTATATCTATCTACGCACAGGTATTGCAGTATTTTTAATTTTGTATTTCAACTATAAGATACATTTTATTAACCTTCATGAGTATATTTGTCGACATATCAATCGACGAATAAATTTTTCACATTATCTATTTGTGATGCGGGACAATTATTGATTCAATCAATTATTTAAATCTCGTTTAATGTATTCATCTTTCTTATCGCAGTAATAACTGGTAACTAAAAATCTTCTATCTAATATCCAACTAACATTCGTATTCTGAACCTCCTCTCAAAAATTTAACTTTATTAAATACATATGCTTCTTGTTCAACCACCGTGCAACACATCTCCCGCCATACGTACGTTTTCTCTCTCCCTCCATATGACTCCACTCACCCGCAGTAGTAGAAGTCCGACGGCGTCGCGCCACTACTACCACCACCGTTCCTCTTCCACATATCCACGCTCATCAACCTCTGAAAAATTAAAAATGCGCGAAAATCCGCGACACGCGTTTTCCAGAACAGTGCGTTCCCTCGCGCGTATCGATTCACCGTCGTCGTCGTCGTCGTCGCCAACACGGCTCGTCGTGGGCGTTGCTACGAGATGGACCCTTGTACCGAGAGAACTCGAGAGAGAGAGAGAGAGAGAGAGAGAGAGAGAGAGAGAGAGAACGAGAGACCAACTCGAGTGTCGCCAAGCTATACCATCGCGCGTCCTCGTTCGTTCGCTACTCTCTGTGAATGCCGAGGCTGCAGTGGTAGCGAGTTTCCAGTTCCCTGTCTCTCTCTCTTTCGGTGAGAGGGAGAGGAAAAGGTATCGGGAGAGTAGCGGGTTTATTGGCGAGAGAGGGCAAGAGTTGCGCGCGCGCGGGGAGCGGGGATGAAATCATCCGCTGATATCCGACGAGCCGTGGCCTGATCACAAGCGTCGCGGAAAGGGAGAGATGCGCCGATGGATGCGTATATATACCTGCGCGCCGATGTGTACTACACCTCGAGAATTTTTTTTTTTCTGTTGGCGAATCGATGGGGAGTTTTGCAAAAGTTATGTGGATACGCTGTTGGCGGTTGTTGGTTTTTGTTTGTGGTAAGGTAAGCCCGTGTAATGTGTAATTTGAGTTCAGTTACAGGATAGCTATATTTACTGAAAGTTACTTTAAATTGTTGTTTAAATAAATGTATTGTAATTTTTTTTATTTTTTATTTTGATTAATTTATTCTTGTAAAAGCAAAAATAATAATGTAAAGTGTACATAATTCCACTACTGTTCATCAGTAGTTGAAATTCCAAAACATTTAAGAAAACTAATAGCAATTCAAAAGAGTTATCACAAAATGACTTATTCACTATAAATACATCACCCCACGTGTTATAGCATGAGAGTATTAAGCTAAACGGGAGATAAATATAGGAGGATGACCAACGGTCAAACCTGTTGTTATATACCTCGACGAAGGGCGACATCCAGTTTCGTTGGTCCAGCGCCAACGTCAGGTGAGTGGTTTATGCTAATTCGTCGGCATGTTGTCAGTCTGGTCCGGAGGCTGGCACGCGTAGCTTGGATGATTTAGTTAATGATGATGACACGTGGTTCATCCGACTCTGTAACACCTGACCAAATGTATGAATCATTAGAATAGTTGCTTTATTAAGTTTTTATGTGATAGCTAATATACTTTTTAATTATAATTTAAATAATGTGATTGCAGTTACTTATTCTGCTGAGAATCATCAATTTTTCTCTAATTTATGAGATTATTTTTAGAGTATTTTCTATTTATTTTATCAAGCATTAGTAATTTACTGTATAAGTTACATCTATGATACGAACATTATTCTAACTTTTATTCCCATATATTATTACTATACTAAAAACACTGATTATGAGACATTCAAATACTTTTTCTATTTTTCAGCGCCTCGGCATTATTCTATATTTTATTCGGTTTAATCGTAGCAATATTTAATGCACGATGTTGTGACTGCAATATTTTGTTAATATGAAATTTTAAACTTCTAAAATAATCATTTAAAATCGAGAAGACAAAGACTTTCGTAACTTTTATAACAAATCACGAAAAAAGAACTCGAATTAAAGCGTCATTAACGATTTTCATAACACTCTTTCATAATATAATAAACCCCGCCTTACGCAATTCTATCGAGTCATTAAAAGATAATTGGACCGCCACACGCTCGCAGTAAAGCACCTCGACATCAAGAGTGTCGGTGACTACCTACATATACATCTATCTACACATACATACATATATATATTCCAGCGCGTACAGAGAAAGAGAGCACACAACAACCCCTCGTTGCAACAACAATCGTCAGTGCACAGAGAGAGGGAGAGAGAGAGAGAGAGTCCAATCGATCGACGTCGGGGCGATTAATTAGTTCGTCAACGAAAGAATCGAGTTTCTCCTTACCTCTCTCTCTCTCTCTCTCTTTCCGTCCTCTCACAGGCGTACTGTACAACGAGCGACAGCCGAGCGAGCTTTTTTTATTTAATAAGCGCGAGCGAGCGCGCGCGCGCGCCCACGGCGAAGGTCAGCCAAACGTGAACGAGGGTCGAGCGCGCCGCGAGGCTCTCGTCGTGCGGAGGGTAGCGAGCGAGCGAGTTGAAAGAGCCGGCGAGGGCGAAATGAGAGGAAATGAAAGGAAAAAAAAAGAGAAGAGAGGGAGAAAACGTTCGCATTCCACTCGTGCATATATGTATACGTGTGTATACGACGACGACAGTGGTGGTAGCGGTAGCTCTCCAGCGTCCTCTCGTCGCAAAGAGAGAGAGAGAGAGGGAGAAAAAAGAGACACGCGTACACACTCGTGTATATACGTACGCCTACACACGTATCCGTCGGCTTTCCTTTTTTTTCTTCGCTCACTCGCGTGTCTGTATATACGCGTCTACATATATTCCTGGAGCAAGCGAGCGACGGGCTTAGAGTCTCTTAATTGGGTCCGCCATTTTCGGTGGCCGACGCCTCCACCCTCTCTCTAATTCATCCGTCTCTCTCTCTCTCTCCGCTCGCTTTCAACAGAACCTAACCCACCCCCTGTTCGTTCGGGCAGAGTTTGAGTCTCTCTCTCTCTCTCTAGCTCGCTCGCTCGCCCTGCCCTTTTCCTCTGGCGAGTAGTCCGCCGGCGTCGCCGCCGCTGCCACCCCCTTTTATGCACGACAGAAGGGTTGCCTGCCCGTCGTGGCCTCTCTCTCTCTCTCTATATATATACGTATATATCTATACGCGTTCGCTCTACCCTCGCGAGCCACAAGCCCGTTCCCCCCTTTCTGGACCCTTTCGTTACGCGCGCGTCTGAGAGAGAAAGCGAGATGGATACGTTATGCGCGCAAGTGGCTTTTGTTTTCCTCCCAAAGGCAGAGACCCGCGTGTGCTCCTCTCTCTCTTTCTCCTCCTCGCCATTTTGAATTTATGATATACACACGCTCGCGACGCGGACACAGCGCACCAAAAAACTTTGGTCGTTAAGGGAGATATTGCCAGGGTATAGTCATCTTTCGCGTGCTCCTGCTGCTCTGGCTGCTAATAAAGGCGAGACCAAGAGGGAACCCCTCGTGCAACATGCGGACGGCAAAAGAGAGAGAGAGAGAGAGAGATTGGTCCTTGGTGAGGGCGAACGCGTTAACGCGAATGCTTTTGGCATTCCGATGCGTGGGTTACGTGGGTGTCATGAGCGATGGATGGCTTTGTGAGTTTACACGAGATATCTTAGCTTGTTGAGGGACAGGGGTAGATGTGTAGTTGCAGGAGAGAGGAGATAATGTTTTTATTAGAAGATGTTGGGGAATTTACATGGCGATGCGTGGGATTCTTTGTTCTTGGTAATGAGTAAAACTGTGTAATATATATATACAAATGAGAGGATGCGTGTAACGGTGATTAGTAAACATATGGTTTAGTTTAATTATGATATAGTAATTAATGATATAAAATTCATCTCTGTCATGATTTGATGTCATATAAGTATGATTGTATTTATATGATTTACTTTAAACAAGTTTGTATATTAAATTCAATTTAAATCCAATATTTCATGATTTAATTGCAAATGAACAAGATAAATTACGATATTCAGTGGTATAGATTTTATTTTAAATAATATTGACGTATTAAATAATCTTATAATTATACTTTGTATAGTTACTATCAATGTTTTCCGATACCGTTAAGTTTATCGAAAACCAAAAGAGCAATAAGGATCGCGCTAAAACTTCAATAATAAAGTTAACGTTCTACTCGAAACACTGCTCTCATCTTCTTCTAAATAAGCAGTATTATACGCGAATTCACATATGTAGATCTTCTATTTCCTCGCCCAATGACTCCCACGTCTGATACAAAAAAAGCTAACATCGCTCACTCATAAAACTATTATCCTCATAATCATCGTCATCATTAAGATCCTATACACATAAAGCGAAAGAACTATTTTTGAACCTAGACAACACCGTTTTATTGGTCTCAGCGCAAAAGACGCTCGCACGCACGTGATACCGAACGTCATATATACTGGAAAAGCGCAAAGTCGGTTGCGCTCTAACGCGACACATGACTGACGCGCGCTCACGCTTTCTCCTCTTTCGAGCGAATCGCATGTTTTCTTCTTTCTCCGCGTCTTCGACGACTCTTTTTTCACGTCAAGAGAACTGACAACGATGATGCGCGCATCGCCAACGACGATTATATACCGGCGAGGTATACCCATAATTTGATTATTACAATGGTTTAAAATGGCTGCGTACAATCGGCCTGAGGAATAGGTTAGTCGGAGACGTCGTATTTTTGCTGAAAGGTATTGTGTGCAGTTTATTTCGAATTACACGTCCAGTTGAATGGGTTAACGAATGTGTCGTGATATGAGCGAAATGAATTTTACGCGGTGTATGATAATTCATGTGACAGGTAAGTTTGTGGTACTTGCGCTCGTTATAGAGAATATGTGATTATTGCGAGGTCCTTAACGTTGCTTTGTATTTTTAGCTAGACGATTAATGTACAAATAAATAAGTAGATTTCGCAGGTTGTAAAATCATCGAATAATTTTCCTAAAAACAGGTACTTGTCAAACAAAACATGTGATGGGGATCCTGATTTTTAAGTTACTAGATGAGTCTTGGTATGTAATGTACTATTTTTTATTTTTTTTTATTTAGTTATCTATACCGCCACATCCTTTCTTTTGGGTTTTAGCGAAGTATTCTAACGTTTTAATGAATTCCACCACTGAAAAAACCAGCGGTCATTTTGTCGAAAAAATGACTCCCGAAATTTCCCACTGACCAAGTCTCCATTTCACAACCTCAAGCTCATGCTGTATCTTGGGAAGTTAAGTACGGCATTTACTATAATGTGAAATAATCGATGTCTTACCCATTTAAGCCAAAGGTCGCTCTGAACATACTTTTGTGCGAATGAGAAATTAAAAAAGAGAAGATAAAATGGACCAAGAATAGTATTTAAACTTTATTTTGAAAAAGTTGTAACAACTTCCTGTGTTCTAGAACCAGAACCGATGATAATTTGAAAGATCGAAGACTATTGAATTATTAAAACGAATAATTAGCTTACGATGCATTGGGCATGACATCGAAACGTTAATTGTGTGGTATAAGCACGATACTAGAAAGTTATTTTTTCACACTCCATTATTTGATTCTTGCCTTCGGTTCACAAAGCGCATTTACCTTTGGCTTGTTCTAGTTCACCTTCGACTCTTACTGCAAATTCCACACTCGGTCTAAAAAGTTCTACTTCACGTTCTACATATTATTTATAAATCTTATAATAATCTATTAAAGAATATAGCGACAAGGAACTATAAAGAGTTGTAAACAAAACAAAAGAAATAACACATAGACCTATAAAATTCTAAAACAATTCAGCAAAGTCTTGCAATCGTAATCTGCACTATCAAAAATTTTTCAGCTAATATTAATATTTTGATTGAAATTTATTTACAAAGATGTTTTTGAAATTTCAAATGTATAAAATACATTAAATTTAATAGAAATTTAATAGAAGTATCTGAAATTTTAAGCAAAAATATTTTAAATTTTCATTCACACTGACTTTATTAAAATGTATTAAAAAATATAATTCAATTATGTATTAAACTCAAAAAAAATTTTAACAGTGTGACTATACTCTTCCTCTCTTACTAACGATAAACTCTAAATTTCGTTATTTTCACAAATGTCGACTAAATTATACTTCAATTCAATACCTAATCAGAAAAAATAAATTTACAGTCAAAGAGTCAGACACGCCCACACATCGTCTTCAACCACGAAGGCAGCAGCCGATGATAACCTTCCAATGATTGACACGCGCGAATACGGAACCCAAGCAATCCACTACCTCCCCATCTTACACGCGAACCTGTCAAGCCCATCATCATCGGCGCGTCGTATGACGGCGGCGCCTAATTGCGCGCCGTTTCCCGCGAATTTCCCACGTCTGTCGCCCGCTGCCAAATCCGATTCGGACGTAATCGCGAAATAAGAAAACGCCCACAGACCGACGACGACGACGACGACCCGATAACTCGATATCTCGCGCTCGATAGTTTTAGTACAAATTCAATGTCCGGGGCCGGCTCTACTGAGAGAGAGAGAGAGAGAGAGAGAGAGAGGGAGAGAAAGCGCCGGCGGAGATGTCGACTTAAAACAATTGAGGGCCCCGTGCTCGCAATATCCTGACTCCTCTAATTCGATTACGAAACTAGCTTGTAGCCGCCTCGTCGTACTCGCGTCCTCCTCTCTCTCTCTCTCTCTCTCGGAATTCCCTGCAGTACACCCCACAGGTATATATACACACACGCGTGTGCCCTTCTCTCGTATGTCTATGTATATATGTATATGTGTGTGTGTATATATACACTAACACACCTGTATACGATGAACGTAGTAGCTCACCTGCAACGACGTTTACTCGTCTGCAGAGCGCAAAGCCAGAAGGAAATTCGCGGAGAGAGAGAGAGAGAGAGAGAGAGCGAGGAGATGTACCGAATTATCGGACTCGATGGAAGAACGTTCAATTTGGCAAATTAATCCTCCGCTCGCGAAGCCTTGGAGTTTTCGATGCAAAGCGACGCCGCGTCGTCGTCGTCGCCGGGTCTGCGGTTCGGCAAGTTTCTCTATCCCTCTCGTCTCTTCCGAGAAGATGGAACTCTCCTGCGGGTAGTGTACACCCGCGCGACATCTTTAATTAGTCGAGCGAAGGAGGGAGGAGGGGGGGGGAGGCAAAAGGGGTGTGTAGTGACTTTGGGATGACGCGCGTTTTATCCATGCAAATTGCGAGTAGGGGGGAGAGGGAGAGGCTAAAAGTGATACACTACGCTAACGCTACCCTCATCTACATTGCGTATATATACATACGAGGAGATAGAAGTCGCGATGGCGGTACGGAGAAGAGTGAGAGAGAGAGAGAGAGGGGCTTCCATTACGAACGTGCCCGCGAGCACGACGCGACTGATTTCGCTTGGTGATTTGATAGCGGAAATCGATGATTTGAAAGTCGTTGAGGGTATTCGTAGTAGAAGGTATGTATAGGAAGTGCGTGCTATGCGTACGCATGTATATATACGACCTGATAATTTGAATTCGGTGTTGGATAATTGGGTGGTTGCCGGTTTTATTGCGAATCATTTGATTAGGTAAAGAATGTGTGTAGTGGTATCGGTTACTGTAGTTGGATTATTGGAATAGAAAATGGATGTTTCGTGTTATAATAATTAGTTTATGAATTAAAAAAACATTATGGTAGTTCGAAATACTTGTAATGCCACAAAAATCATTGATGTATGTGCCAAATATAACCTTACTATTCTTGCATATTCTAAACTGATAAAGCAAATTGACCTCATTTGTACTTTATCATCCGAGAATTTTAAGATATTTGTAACTTAAAACACTTGAAGATATTGTCGTAGTGAGATTAACATTAGAATACGTTTTTTTATATAAATAATATTAAATTAAAATTTCCAGTTATTGTATCGCAAGAATCAAGATATCTTATTCGGATGATTATTTTTTAATTCAATATTTTTCGGAAAACAAAGATATGTTACAGATGAATAATTATGGCGCATTAAGTAGATCGGAGGAACGATTCACGTAAAGATCGTTTTGAACTATGATTAGTACAAAATCTGAGTAAACTGCTAAAAATCTGAATCAGCAGTTGCAACAAAAGACCCGCCCACCAACAAGAAGAAGGGGAGCTGAAAAACTGACTTTAGTCAGCTATAGAAGACATGGGCAGCGTATGCACAGAAAGAACAACCTATGCACCGACCACCGATGACCTCTACTCCAGCTTGAAGCTCTAGGTCGAATGAACAAACCTGTAAAACTTCACCTATGCTGCAAATCACGATAAGCTATACCTTTTTCCTTTGAACTATAGTAACAAAACTATTATTTGGTTATATTTACTTCTGTAGTACTATGACACATCCACTCGCGTTTCAGACGCCCGGAAAATACTCAAAGGCTTATTCACATATAGATGTTAGTTAAATAATTTATGAGAGAAGTAGAAAACGTGGCTGATAATTATGTAATACCATTGGATAAATGATTAGCCACATAGTTTACAATATCATGCAAATATCTTAAAATTTTTATAGTTTAATTTTTTTAGAGCTAAATCCTGATGTAATAGAGTATTACGAGTACCATATTTGAGAACTGCAGCTCAAATATATATATATATATATATATATATATATATATATATATATACTAAAA
>JAWWEQ010000001.1:31029708-31080864 GCA_035583055.1 Torymus tubicola
AGCTAAAATATATATATATATATATATATATATATATATATATATATACTAATACTAATAAGAAGAATGCATAATCCAAGGAAAATAAATCTTAAGTGGATTATTGATGATCGATTTATGGTGCATAAGAATACCGTCCAATACCGGTAATTATTCCTCATGGGTCTTTTTATCAAGATACCAGTTATTTTATTGGAAATATATATCCATTATTTTATTGAAAAATGATCCGAATCGAAATTAGGGACGGCAAACGTATATTTTGGGATGATCATCTTTTCTCCGTGTTGTGCTTACTATTTCTAGTAATTACGGGTCGAAAATATCACATTTGCGATTTTGACTCAATACGAATGCGGTGCTTTCTATCAGGTATGGTCAAAAAATTAATTTACACACTACTTTATGCACCAGTGGAAAAAATGGGTACTTCACGCTAAACAGGCGCAGATAAAAATTGTGTTTAGCTCTTAAAGCTCAATCAATATCCGTATTCTAAACATTTTATCCATTTTTTGGAAGATATAAGCAACGAAAATCACAAACTTTATTTTTTTTCATATCAATATACTCAAGCAGACAGTGTTAAAATATTTTTGTTTTGTGGATACTTGAAAAAATTCAACAAAAGTAGATAAATAAAGAAATAGCTAAAAGATAAAATAATATAATAAATAACCAGAAAATAAGTAGCTCAGTAAGTTTTGAAGGAAATATCATATCGTAATACTGATTAATTAATGGCTAGAGCAACTTCTTTTTTTCATATATGCACATATATATTCGTGGATTGTTTACATACATCCTATTGGATTTAGCTAGTAACCTGCAATTCTTGTTTTCTACACTTGCTATTGAAATCCATCCCTTTTATTTTCTATGATACGAAACTTTAGAGCGGAGTCATTAGTTAGATCTCTGTGCCACGGGTACGGTGAGAAACGGGGTTTGCTGTATTTGCATTAACACTATCTAATGTTCAAATATGCTTTAAAACATTCAACTAATCTAGCTAACAACTTTTGTCGGCCGTTAACCAATCCTCGAAGTTGCATAGGCTTTTCGCACTCATTCATCCATGTTTTAGCCGCGAGCAGCAATACTTAATTTCACGGTACGCAGATATGAAATTTCGCAAACCCACTAAAGTGCTTATTAACTTCTTCATGTAAAAAATGTATAGATAAATAAACTTTAATATTTTTTATTTCTTTTTTGTACGATAACTATATAAAAATACAAATTACAAAATGAAAATTATGAATTATACTTATTTAAAAAAAATTAACCAAAGAAGAGTTTTAAATAATTGTAAATCACGACCGTAATCAAATAAAAAATCTGTATGTGAATTGCAAATAAACAGATTTATTTCCATTTTATATAAAGTAAAAACCCGTCTTGAGCATATCGCATGTTTTTCTTCTTTTACGAGCTTGAAGCGACGATATTCCACTGATCCGTTATTGTATACTCTACAACACAAAAACTTAAGAAAAGGTTATAAAATATTTTTCTTATAACTGCTTAATAATATCTTTTGGACATCATTCAAATTTTACTATTTATTAAAATAGTTTAATTTTTTAAATATTTTTTACATATTGCTTTTTTTTAAATTTTTTCACCTTAATTCTCGAAATTAAAAAAAATTAAAATATTAAATAGAAAAATTATTTATTAATTAATTGTTTAAAATTTTCGTAATAAAAAAAAACTTGAACACAATTTGAAATCATTAAAAACGCTCAGGCTAATTAATAATGATTTAATAGATTAAGTGCAAGTGTGTATATAACGATCCGCCAGAAGAAGAACATTAATAAACATTTGTGTTACTGAAAAACATGAATAAAAATTTGTCTTATTGAAAAATATGAATACAAATTTTTTTATTGAAAAATATCAATAAAAATGTGTCTTATTGAAAAATATGAAAAAATAATTGGCTTACGAAAAATACTAATGAATATTTGTCGGACGAAAAATGTTAAAAAAAAATTGGCCATCGAAAAACATAAATAAAATTTTTTGACTAAAGAAAAACAATAATAAAATTTTCGATGAAAGAAAAACAAGAATAAAATTTTCGGACGCCATTGTGTTTTTTTTATAAACGATTAGAGCAAATATACAGTAGACTTTCTTACCTTTCAAAAGTCGTAAGCCGGCCGAAGAATTATTGCTCGTATAATTTCAACATTTAATACACTTAAATACGACATAATTAATCAATACTTTTTATTAATGTTCTTCAACGACCAATAATTTTTGTTAATATTCATTAGTATTTTTCGTAAGCCAATTATTTTTTCATATTTTTCAATAAGACAAATTTTTATTAATATTTTTCAATAAGACAATTTTTATTCATATTTTTCAGTAAGACAAATGTTTATTAATGTTCTTCTTCTCACGTATCGTTATATACACACTTGCACTTAATCTATTAGATCATTATTAATTAGCCTGAACGTTTTTAATGATTTCAAATTGTATTCAAGTTTTTTTTTTACTACGCAAATTTTAAACAATTAATTAATAAATAATTTTTCTATTTAATATTTTAATTTTTTTCCAATTTAGAGAATTAAGGAGAAAAAATTAAAAAAAAAATATGTAAAAAATATAATTATAAGAAAAATATTTTATAACAACCTTTTTTTAAGTTATTTTTGTTGTAGAATATACAATAACGGATCAGTGGAATATCATCGCTTCAAGCTCGTAAATGAAGAAAAACATGCGATATGCTCAAAACGGGTTTTTACTTTATATAAAATGGAAATAATTTAAAGAATATACATCAATATGAACTGGAAAATGGAAAGTAACGTTTGATATAACAGCAGTATTTGTGAGTATTCATATACATAAAACATAATATGAATTTTATTATTACAGCAAATGACAAATGGGTGTAAACGTCAAAAGAAATGGCAAGTTTAACATGACGAACGACATTAAAACTTTATAAATATTGCGGTACAAAAATAAATACTTTCTTATAACATTTAAATAAACGAATTTATTCATATTCCATTATCTGTATAATAAATTTATGTAAAAAAAAAATGTTTGAAAAGGTGTTTAATTTTTATCTCTCTGGTAGTACTTTCTTCATATAGATTTCAAATGCTTAAAATTATGATTTAAAAAATATTATTATTTACTAACTACTTATTGTAATCTCGAAATAATTTATTCATTAGTTATAAAAAGCGAGTAATTATTTATTTCTATTTTACACTATCTGTTTTTGTATTTTTGTATTATTTAAAATCTAAATGAAATTCCTTTATTCCAAATTTAACAAAATATTTAAAGATTTTACCAAAACAATTCTCCTGCAAAACATTTCAAAATACTGCCATATTTACGTGATCAACCCTAATCCTTAAAAACTCCGATGCACAATCACCCCGACCATTACAACACCCAACCCACCCACCTCGCACTCCCACCCTGGACCATCCATCCTACACTACACAGACCGAGGCATCCAAAAAGCAAAAATCCATCTCGCACTCCGCGCATCTATATCCCATCCACTCTACTCCTTTTAAAATTGCTGCTTCACGCCGTTATGCGCTCACGCACGCGGGGGACGAGAACCTCTAAAATCCAGCGCGTAAAAAAGGGGGCTCGCGTAATGAAACATAAATAACGCAAAACTCGCGCGCGAGCGATCGGGCATGCATCATCGATTACGGGGTACCCTCGGTATATACTATCTGTATACGCTCCTGGAAGCAGGCCCAGAACCGAGGGGTGCGTTTTGGACAACCCTCGTTGATTGTCTCCCCTACTCTTCAAAAGCAAAGGTGACCGTTTCGAAAGGGACGCGCGTCGCTGCCGTACCGACGCGTATTGGGCTCATAAGGTGGTTACCCAGTGGTAGGTAGCGAGAGTAGTGCGAGTTCGATCCGAGGGTGAGCGGCGGGTCGGTAAGGGTGGTACTCTGTTGGGTGGTGGTAGTGCAGGCCCGTTTACGCTTGATGCTTGATGATGCCTAATTTGAAATTGACGAGGTGACCTACGCCGAAGTGTTGGTTTGGTGTATGAACAGTATGAAGACTGTATATCAGTTGTTTTATTTGTAACTACGATGAAAATAATTTTGTTTTATGATATATAAAAATATTAATTTGTTAATATTATGACAAACGAATAAGTATATAACGGTGCAAAAGACTACTGATTATGAGACGAACTGAATAATCTTTTTTTTTTTTAATGTACTACACCACAGAATCCACCCTCAATCACGCAAAAATTCCTCGCATTCACGATCCCCCGTCGAATTCCACGGATAATTTCCGGCGCATAAAATAAGATTAGAAGGATCTACTCTCTCTCTCCTTCTCTCTTATACGTTCTCTCTTTCTCACTCGCGAGTAGATTTTTTCCTTTGCCACGAACGTTCGCGCGCGCATATCCACTTCCATCTCTCTTTTCACTTTCACCTCTGCACGCGCGCGCGAATTTCCCTGTCTCGCTTGCTTCTTTACTCCCCCTCTTCCTTTCCTCGCACCCACGACGAGTGAATGGTCTGACGTATCGCCGGGCTGTCTGTGCCCGACACTCCGGATTTTTCCATTAAATTTTCCCGACATGCGAATCTATCACCGCCTAGTACCACTGCACTACACTAAAACCTCCGCTTACTGAGTCTGAGTGATTTTCTCAACGCAGCTGACCTGCCTTTGTTCCATCCCTACGTATATGCGAACAAAAAAAAATGAACGCGTGGAAATTCGCTCGCCAATAGGGAGGGAGAGAGAGAGAGAGGAAAGGTCGTGGTGACTTTGCGCAAATATACGTGCGCGCGCTCGCGGATTTCGCGCGCAGAGGTTCGGTGTTCAAACACGCCGCCAGCTCAAATACAGATGGAGTCCTCTGCGCTCGCGCCGAGTGTTTACCCGAATAATAAGATCGACTAATTTACCGACAAAGCGGTATGAGGGCGAGCGAACGGTCGCCGCTGCCGCTACGGCGCTCAATAATACACGGGAAGTTTCGATTCGTGTGTCGAGGCTTTTGTTGGGTTTTGGTATCTCTTAGGTTCGAGATCTTCGAACTTTAATTCGGAAGAGTAAGTTGCTTGTTATAGGTGAAGTATTGAATTAACGTTTTAAAATTTTTTTAAACGTTATCATCTATTATACCCTCTACTCTAATGTAAAAATATAAAAGATTTCACGATTACAAAATTTATATATTTTTTTTGTTATCGTTATTGCGGAATTTATAATCAATGATTAATTTATTAATGGATAATAGTATACTTATATAATGCTATTAGCAAAGAAATAATTTTAGATAATCTTAATATTCTTGAACTAGTTTAAATTTTTTCATTAGTAAATGACAAATTATAAATTAACAAAATTTTCACGAAATCACAAAATACTTATACTTTAATTACGTTTAAATTAAAAGATTACAATCTGAACTATCAACTTTCTCGAACCATAAAACCACTAAACCTATCATCACCACCATTAAAACCAACAAACCTCAACCACCATTTTCACCATCAAATTATTTTCTCTCTCACGTCGCATAAAAAGAGAAAACAAAATAATACGACACATTGTTACGAGACTTACAACGACGCGCTGAAGAGAAAACCTCGTCAAACAAAGGCATTCCAGTCCCGCTCGCGAATCATCGTCTCGCGCTCGGCCAGCCTTCTATGTATCCCGTGACAAAAACGGCCAGCAGTAGCAGCGAGGCTCTTTCCCTCTCCCCCCAACCCTTCGTATATAAAAAAGCCCGGACATAAAGGAACGCGAGAAATTCCGGCGCGAAATATGCCAGATTTCCATTTTACAGCAACACCAACGACCACCACTACGAGCCCGCATTTATCATCGCGCTCTCTCCACCACGAACGTCTTTCTCTTTCGCGCGAGACAAAAAATAAAATACGAAGAAATCGTGCACGTATACACATACACACACACACACACACGTACGGTATACGGGATTCATTTTTCAGCGTACCACTACTACTACAACAAGCCGCGTCCAGGCGGGAAAATGCAAATGCACGGGGCATCTGGCAACAATGGCCGCGGTCTCGCCCCTATTTTAAGGGTCGGTTTGTCGGGGGCGGCTGTCGGCGGTCGAAAGCTCTCTCTTCGAGGGAAGGGGGGGTGGTGGAAGGTAGAAGAGAAGGGGACAAGGGGAGGTGGGGGAGCAGCAACTCGCCGGCCATTCAAAGCAGCTATCCCCAAAACAGCCGGGCTCTCGCCGGCCCCTGATAAGGGTGGACAGCCACGATCGATTAGAGTATGCTGCTATAGCTCTCCTACTACTGCTGTTGCTACTGCCAGCGTTGCTACTGCCGCTCGCGCGCTCTACTTTGTCTCCTCTTTCTCCGTGTATACATAAGCCCTCGTCTACCAGCGCTCCTTAATTCTCTTTCCAGCCCTCGCGCTCGCTCGCTCGCGCGCCTTTGCCTCGAGATTTACTCGCGTACAAATACAAGCAACGCGTGTGCGAGAGAGAGAGAAGGAGAGAATACAAGCAGAGCTGATGGAAATTTATATATCGCGTGGCGTGCGGGCGCGAGAGGTTTTACCCCCTTTGTTTCAAGAGAGAGTTGGTGCGGTGAGGATGGTTTTAAGGAGGCTTGTTAGGGAAATTTTAATTAGCTGAGTGGCCCTTTTTTGGCGCCTTTGAGACAAATGTGACCGGGCAGATGAGCCCGATGACACTGTGATTACGAGACTAGTTGGTTGTACGATAGGGAGACACGAAATTTATGTGATTTATGTTGGTTTTATATTTATGATTATAAAATCATGTAGTTTTTGTAATATCTAACAAAGATATAAGCTCAATAAAAAAAAGTTTAAAAACACAGATATAGAAACCAAAGATTGCAATGTACACAGGAGACATTGAAATTCAGAATGTAGCTACAGCAAGTAGAATAATCTTTCGAAAACCACGTTCACTTTTTCCCTCACTCTCGCTTTCTCCGCTACACAATATAAAAACTTCGTAACGAAACTTCAAAACTCTACTTCTTCCATCTCCTCTCACCTCGAATTTTCGCTCCTTGTCTTCGCGACTAGGTCGAACCCAGGCGAAGTACAAAGCAGCGAACCGTGCCACAGTATCCCTCCTTACACACCCTTTCCTTCTCAGCTTCGAAAAACTTTCCCCCGAAATCATCTAGATCGATCCTCGCTAATTTTTCGTCAAGACTCTCTGCGTCTCGCTGTCTCACTCGCGCCAAAGCGATTAAGCTATCCCAAGGTGCCGTAAATTATCGGCTAAAACTTGGGTAACGATATCCACTTAAATGAAGTTTCAGCCGCAGCGGACCCGCGCTTCCTCTTCCTCCTCTTGCCCCCCTCCGCCTCCTCCTTTGGTGGCCGCACTACGACAAAGGCACTTGATACACCGCTGGCCGAAACTCAAGGCGTTCGTTCGCTTCCGCTCTCTCTCTCTCTCTGTCTCCTTACCTCTGTCCCCTCAGCTTCTTGTTTCTCTCCTCCCGCGCCCGCAGGAGAGAGGAAAGGATATACTTTCCAAGGTGCACAGCTACCCACCCACTCGCCTGCCGCTGCGGCCAGAGTCATATTCGAGTATATCGCGCCTCGTGGACCAACTTCCAAACTCTCGGGGAGCTTTCGGAGGACTCGTGCCCGCTCTGGGCTATGGCTCTCTCTCTCTCACTCTCTCTGTGTGTAACCCGTCGCTGCGAGCCCAGCGTCGCATTTCCGGTGAGGTGAGGTCGCTCTCTCTCTGTGTATGTGTGGGTAGTGAGAAACTTAACTCACGCCACGGTTTTCCTTCTCAAAGTCCTGCCCCGGGTCCGTTCGCCGCCGTTGCCGTCTTCTCTCGAGGTTCACTTTGTAATAGTTCGTCGAGACGTGAGAATGCCTGTTTCGTCAGAGATGGTTATTAAAAATTACCGAAAGTCGACGTGAAATTTTTTTAAGTGAATGAACAGGAGATGTTAACGAAAAGTTTGGAAAACTCGGTGGTTGGTTGTTGCGGAAAATCTTGACTTTGCTTTGACCTAGTCAGATTAACTTTTGCACTAATGTATCGAATCAACTTAAAATATCATACTTTTATACTTAAAATAATACGTAATAAAACAAAGATTTTAATAATTTTTTTTCATTCTAAAACAAATATTTAATTTGTCCATTTTTGTCACTAACACAATGATACATTTGATAGAGTAATAAAATTAATACTTTTAGAATATTTATGTTTTCTCGAAATGCTATATATCTATCAATACACAAACCATCCAACCGACTTTTCGCATACAGCCGACATTATATCGTTCCTCGAGCATATTGTGGACACACGAATGCTGATCGAACTCGACGTTATTTCCTTCTCCCTCGCGTCCCTCAACACTCCGCTCCGCGCACCATTCTGACCTTAATCTCGCAGATTTAAATTTGAGCGCGAGGGAAAGAATGGCGCACAACGGTATATAGCAAAGAGGCAGCGTTGTATAGTATAGCAACGAATCGATACATCGAGAATCGGATGATGTCATCCGTTACATTCGTTTCCTGACTCATCGATGCGCATCGGCCGCCACCGTATAGCACATGCGGCCCAAACCAAATGAAAGATCCCACCCATACACATATACATATATACATCCTCTCGGCATCCAATTTTTCGGCTTCGACGTTTCCGTCGCCCGTGTATACGCGTGCATGTGGATATTCGCGAATTCTCTCCGCCCATGAATCTCCCCCTCCCTCTTCTTCTCGTACAAACCTTTGGGCCATTTTCCATTTCGCTACTCGCTGCCGAGCATTAAAGTGCGCAACGCACCGAGACGCATGCGTATGTATACGTGTGTACGCAAGAGAGGACAGAAAGTACGCGTAACCTCAGGAGAAAGAGAGAGAAAGAGAGAGTAAGAGAAGGAAATGCTATACGAGCGCGCTTTTGGAATTTTCATATCCAGACAGAATGACAGTCTCTCGTCATATTAAATTCCTCGACGCTGCTCACTTGCAACTCTTTTTTTTTCTTCTTCTTGGAGAGAAGAAATAACCCTTTGGTGGCTTGCTGAAGACCCTTTAGCTCCTGAAAGAGGGCGGTAATTTGAATTTTTCGGTGGTAAGGTTCAGAAGGGGGACTGAGATTTCTTGTAACGGTGATAGGAAAATTGATCATGAATATTGATACCAAAAATTTATCGTAAAAATGTGTGCTAAAATAATGCCGATGCAGAAATTTTTCAAGCTTGAATTTTTACAAAAATTTTAATTTTACTTTATCAGGTACGTTAAACTACCAATTTATTATAGACTATGAACTTAATGTAGAAAAGGACTATTACCGTATTTACTTAAAAATGACTGAATGGATTGATTTGTTGAATTTTTAAAAAAAAATAGAAAACTTTAGGACTATCCAATCGGTCAGTTTAATATCAGATGTTTCTCCACAACCATCAGCAAAACCAATACAGTTATTATATACGTCAAGATTCGCGAATGATTTACAACTCTAGCTCATTGGTATCAAACCACTAGCGAATCGCCGGCTCCGCTTTCCGCGCAGCTGACGCCGCTAACATATACAACACAGACACACGCGACATCAGGCAGACGCCGAGAGGAAACAAACGCAATAAATATCTAATACGTTTCTAGGCGGCTAGTCCGCGCCAAAGTCACGTTTTTCGAAAAGAAGAAAGGAAAGAAGGGCGAACAACACACACACACATACAGTGGCAGAACGCGAGCATGAGAAATGGAGAAAGAGGCGGCACCGATGAATCGCGCGGACTGCATAAAAGGATGGTACCCGTGTGCTACAAAACCCAAAACAGTTTTCCACTCGGACTGTCATTTATTTCGTTATTTATTTTCTAACACACACGCGCGTGCGCGCATGCTGCTCTACAGCTTAACAGAATGGAAAGAAGAAATATCGACGAGGACAGATATACCTACTACCCCTTTCGCTTGCACGTATTGTCGTACTTGCATGCACACGAGAGAGAGAGAGAGAGAGTCGAGTGCGGCTTTTTAACCCTTAAAAAATTTCATCGGAAGGGTTGACGCGCGTTCGAAAAAAAACGGGACAGAGAGAGAGAAAGAGTTCGACACGTCAGGGTCGATACCACACACACACAGATATATATACACACACCTCCCCTCTTTTATATATATATCAGGACCGAAAAAAAATTGCGGACTGAATGGCGGGATTACACCGGGGATTTTGGTTTTCGCGTCAGACGCGCGAAAGCCGATTTTCCGATTTCACCCTCTCATACACATTGGGTCTCGCACACGCAGGTCCTCGAATTAGCCGTTCCATTGTGCTCGCGCGAGAGGAAAGAGGAGCCAGCCGCCCACACGATCCCTTAAAGTCCTCGTGACGTCGCATATTAAGTTTCGCTCTCGCGCTCGACCCTTTAACCAGGAAGCACCGTCGTCTTCTATGTGTATATATATATATATATATAGTCTTGGTAATATCCCTCGGACGTGTCTACGCTCCCGGATCGCCGCGGCCGATATTCAATTTACTCCCTCTGTGCGCTCGTCTTCTTTTTCCTTATCTTTGTGTCCGCGCTTCTACCCTAGACAGACAGTAGTCGTCGTCGTCCCCCTCTTTCGACGATGCTTAACCATGGTAATCTTTTCATTTTCGACCGCTTCGAGATTTCCAGTCTGATGTTTTAATGCGCTTTGTTTTGCCTGTCTTTCGATGTCCCCCCTTATTTCGAGACTAGAAGTACGCAGTGGAGACATTTCGATAGTTAGTAGAGAATGAAGAGTGAAAGAGAGAGGGAGAGGAGCCCTTTGAGGAGACATTTCGATGTCTTTCTCGTCGAGGACTCGTTTGTAGAGGACGAAGAATGGTGGAATTGTAGGAGTGGATTGTATTGTTGGACTTCTTGTGGGTTCAGGTTTTGTTGTTCACAGTCAAATTATCGAACAATCAATCGTTATATATTTATTGTATTAATATCGGCAAAGAAAAAATTTTTTTTTTTATAATCTGAATGTAATGTCAATCGTATATACCTACACCACGAATAAAAAAACTTCTCGACACTATTACGAAACATTATACAGCAAATTTTTTCCAAACTACTTCAGCACCACGTCAGCTCAATAACAAATGACACTTCATATAGAGCCACTCGTATACTCGAAATCATCCCCAATAGTCACCACTATTTCTTCCCCAAATTCGAAAAAAAAGGATCGACTGTATATATATATAGGTATATATACGTCGAGCGCGAATCCATCCTCCAATTGTGCATCGCAGCCAAAACAATCCGACGGCCCGACTCTCAGCAGCGCAAACATATTACCTATATATATATATAACTATACGCCGCAGACAGAGAGAAAAGGTCGAGCCGAAATTCCGCGCTCACGGCTATGTGTGTTTGTTTGGACAACGGCTTTTTTTGTCTCCGTCGTCGTCGTCGTCTCTGCTCCCTTTTTCCGTGCGCTTCTCTGGTCTGGTACGTGTCGCCCGTGGGAAACGCGCGTGCGATGGCTCGTATATCGATCAAAAATATATTAGTCGCCAGTCGCGAGCACTGACACTGCGGAGTGTTTTCTACGTGCTCTCATGAGAGACAGAGAGAGAGAGAAAAAAGGGGTGTAACGATAGGGTGAGAGGTAACTTTTTTTTTCCTCGACGCCGCGAAAAAAAAAGAGAGCGAGGTACGGACAAAAGAATCCCGCTCGAACGTACCTGTAAAGGGTTTTTTTCGCGCTTGAGAGAACGAAGCTACCTGTGAAAATGGACCAGAAGAGAGAGAGAGGGAGAGAGTAAAAAAAATCGTCCAAATTAATGATTTAGTGGTGTCAGTTTCGACGCGCTCTTGGGGTGATGCTATAATCTCCCTCCCTATACTCGGAGAAATCGACCTGGCCGCGATCGTCGTCCCCTCCCGGTGCGTATATAGATCGTACACGAGCCCTAATCGCAGAAAATACAAAATTAATACACTTATATTGCGTCGCCGGGAAATGTAAAGCTTGAGAGTTATGAGATTTCGGGGTTTTTGATCTTTGAGGGGTCGGTTGTAAAAAAAAAGACAGTTTTTTGGAGACTTTAATGTCGTTGCGATTGATTTCTAAATATTTATCAATAGAATATAGGAATTGTAAAATTGATTTTGTATAAAAAAAGATATTAATTACAATATCGTTTCAAAACTGAAATTATACAGTAATTTATAATATTTTGAAAATAATATATAACTCTTTAATATATTTTAATATAATATACGTATAATAAATATTGATAATTTTTCTTCACATAAAATTCCCGCACCCCATCGCAATAAACCCTGTACTTCGTGAGCTCAAAAATAGATTACCAGTCGGGCATTGCGAAATTGAATAAACCTCGTAACTAAAAAACGCATCGTCAATCCCTCTACCCTTCGCACGAGTTGGCGAAGCAATCGCCTTGGCAATATTTACAGCCGCCATGTGGAATCAACATCAGCAACGCGATGATGTCGAGGCCACACGCGACTTTTGAATTTCCCGACTTATATCGACTTCCCTTTTTTTTTACTTCAAGAGAGAGACTCAGGCAGTATAGCAGTGACGGTCGAGACCGCCTCATTCCCCCCCTCGGAGCGTCTTTACAGCGTTACAGCCGGAGTTTACTGCGCGGCCTCGACGACGACTTTTCCCACGAGACGTGCCATGCGCGCTCAAAAATTGAAGCGCGTGGGCAGGACGCGCAGTGACCATCCCCCGTGTAGAAGGTCGTCTCAAGGGAGGGTGAAAAAGAGAGAGAGAGAGAGAGAGAGAGAGAATTCGAATTTAAATTCAAATTTTAAGATGGTAGGTGTATGGAGGAGGTTTCGTTTAAGCGAGTTTCTCTGTTTTTTGGGACAAGCTTTGATGGAGGCCATGGGTGAATGGGTGGGGTGGAAGAGGAGAGGACCTTTGATCGGACCGATAGACGCGGCCGAGATTGTTTTAGATATGCGTTATATTAGGGGACGAATGGCTGTGTTACAAATGTGTCTGTGATGTAATTTTCTATTTTTATGACCGTACCGTTATGGTGGGCTTCCATTTTTTAGGGTTTTCTTTTGATAAGATTAAAAAGAGATTTTCTTTTGGGAATGAAAGTTAAGGGAATTTATGTGAAAATTTCAAAATGGCGGATTTAAAAAAAATTTTTTAAAATAAAAATATTTTAGGAATTATGCGTATAATATTTTTATAACTAAAAACGTTAAGTTCATAAGAGACTGAAATTTTAATCATTAGTGTACCACAGAAAGTAAATTTTCAGAAAAAAAGAACTATTCGAGAAGGCATTTTAGTAATGACGAATGCATTTAGAATTCTTTATTGCAACAACTATTTATAGTTCAACAGTTTTTATTAGATCTTTAAAACTTGGCTCCACATTTTAACAAAAATATCTTTTTGATATAGCATAAGGCTATTCCACTATCCCCTCACTTTCCTCCACTTCGTGCTTACCATACAACACGCCAGTAGCGCATCAAAGGTAAACATCACGGGAAATAACAGATATCCGTGAATGTTATCGAGCGCAGTTTTTCCTCTACTTCCTCCCTCATCTTTCCCTTATATATATATATATATATATATATACACTTCGAGTGAAAAATTTTTCAAGCCCAACCGCGTAAAGTGACAGCTGAATAGCCGTACAATCAGATGATCGACGAACTATACGGGCGCGCGCGCGCTATGCGATGAAGAAGAAAAAAAAACGTGTCCTCGCCAGACTCACTTGCTCCTGAAATGGCCAAATATCCGTCGCAAGTGGTTACTCTGCAACTTTGGCTACGGGATATACATCCGCACGAGAAGAGCTAAGGAGGTCGCGTATAAGGGAGAACGAGAGAGAGTGAGAGAGTGATCCATTAGCGTGTTTGCGAGGGGTTGGACCGACGCGCGAGGTTTTTAAGTGGTGTTTTGTGCGAGAAAGAAGGTGGAGGATAGAAGAACCAATCGCGTGCGGGACTACCAACGCTGATGAATGCTGCGGGAGAGCGCATGATGTTTTTCTTTTTCTTTTTTGTGTTGTCGTGGGTGAAAATTTGTGGAAATGGCGGATGCTGGGATGAGGTGTAATATAGGCTTTTTGAATGGTTTTTTCGATGTGATATCATTTGTAAAATGAATTAGAGCTTTGGTGTGTATAAGTTTTGGTAAGTAGTAGTATAATTTGTGATCTCATCCCTTATATATCATCACAGCTGTCCGCTTGCTTGATAAATAATACGTTTATTACCTCATTTATATCAAACTTTTAACAACTATACCTTGTTTTAGCATAAAAATGTATTTTAAATAAATATAAAATAAAAAAATTTAAATATAACGTGCAGTGTAAGACCCTGAATAATGAATTTAAGGCAAAAATAATTTTAAAGAAACAATGACACCATGACACCATTTCTTTTTATAATAAAAATATTAACAAATCTCCTCATTCCCAATACAATTTAATTCCTTCCTTACCCCTAAACTTTTCCACAATCTTTCTGAACCCATCACCTTTCCATCCACCAAAACCTTTCAACTACCCACTCTCACACCTATGTATATATCTGTACACTACAAGACGAGGTGCCGGCACGTGGGCAAGAGCTGTCAAAACTAGTTTCCTCAGGCCCGTCTTGATTCCCGTCGCGGCTTTTCTTCCTAAACGGCGCCAGTCGGCCGACACTTCCGCCGCGCAGAAGGCCGAACCGGCACAGCGACACACGCCCGGCTGGTAGTTATTAGCATATGTAAGGAGCCGACGGCCGACGGGCACACGACCCGCGTATAATACACGCCTCTCTTATACAACCATTCGATTTTCATTGTATTTTCGCGTGAAGTAGGTAAGCAATGCGCGTGAGGTTGGGTGGATTGTATGGGATGGTTGGGTTTGGAGAAAAGTAATTTTAAAAATAGGTTTAAGCACCGGAAGCCAAGCTTTTGAAGGAAGATATGTTTGTGATATTAGATGTAGTAATGAATGAATTAAGGATTAGGAAACTGGTTATTGTAATTGGAATTGTAAAATTTTTTAGTAGATCTTCAAAGAACCCTCATACATCTATACTTTTTGATTACATATACAGATGAATTTGTTCAAATAACTATAAAGATCTCAATCATCCCGTAAACTAAAAAAAAATATGTTATATCTTTGAACTACCACACTTTTGAAAATTTTTCGACAATCATTCCAACGAGATCAAAGCTCTCGCAACCCACATTCTGAAAATCCTCAATTTCCAAATTCAATCCGTCGGCCGCCTGAGGCTCTACCACATCCACCCTCGGTCATATACCCATCTCTACCCACACCCCATATCTATGCACATATACACGTATCCTTTCTCGCATTGCATCATATACACCCAGTTAGGACGATCTCTCTAGCACGAGGCGAAAGACCTCCCCCGGAAATAACGATCTAAGATAGCCCACTATAGCTGCACACACACACACACTCTCTTATACTATGTGTGTATCGTTCTTATCTCTCACATCAAATCACCTTAACGTGCACGCGCTTCTGTATATAACCTCGAGTGCGGCCGGGAGGAAACCTCTCAAGCCTAATCTAGCGATTCTTCGACGACTACCACCGGCCCGATCCACAGTCCATTTCCAGCCCATCGTACCTACACCTTCATATGTGCGTGTGCTCTTTCATATACACGCCATCATATCTCACGCTATAGGGATGATTCTCTCACTCTCTCTTCGTATATATGCCATCTCATCGCGGCTGCGCGCGCTTTTTTACGTAGAGAGAGAGAGAGAGACTATGCGAACGCGAGTGGCATGACGAAACCCTTTTAGAGATAACTCGTCATTCTCTTCGGTATGTGGATCCTGGCGGATTCGTTGAACTCGCGAGGGTTTATTTCGGTGCGAGCGACCGTATGTCGTGTACGTGCTTCACTATAGAATGTAACTGGATGGAGAGAGAGAGGCAAACGGCCGAGGCGATGAGGATGACGATAAACACGTAGTATTTTAGTATACAGCTGGATCGATTAGTTTTTTATGCGCGAGGTTTTGGGTAGCAAGCGAGTGAGCGGATGGATTGATTAATTGTGGTTTCAATAGTTTTTAACGGCGTTCGGATAGGGTTGCAGAAGGGTGTAGATATAGGTAGAAAAAAAGAGTTGGGATGAGATGAAATTTATAACGCGAGGAATATACACACACACAGTATCATTAATTTTAACTTGTATTTTTTTCGAAACTGCTGTAGTAGTATAAGATGATTCTTGTATATAAAAAAAATTAGATTATTTAATTGTACAAAAACGACTTGAGGATTATTAAATTTGATATCGGTCTTATAAATACACTCGAACGAACCAATGAAATATTATAATATCTTAATCCAGCTTCAAATTTCTGACGAGATAAATGATTAATATATTTCATTATGGATTTTTATCATTAAATTATATAATTCCGATCGAGATTTATTACCGCGGTTATTAATTAATTAAGTAATTTCAGAATAATCCGATTCGCAAGTAATTATAATAAGCTGTACTGTGAAACATTAACAAGTATCGATTCGCATAAACATTCCATACCACAGTCACCACATATTCCAAAAATATTCTTTAAAAACAATCAGCAACATTTTCAACAACCCCTCCCACGTCAATTAACCAAACCTTATCCCTCACATACAATACGTACACTCTTCCACTTTATCCACCATTTTACATCCCCACATCTCTCCCCCTTTCGCGCGGGTGTGTGTGTATCGACTCGGAACGAGAGAAGAAAAAAAAAAGAATCGAGCCACCCCATTGGTTGGTATAAGCCCAAGCCGGACCCTCGGCCGCCACCCTTCTCTGCTGACCAAGCACCGCCACTTCAATTTCCAGTGCTAGCGCTCGAGTGAGCGCGCGCTCGCCCGCGCCCTTTAGACATAGCTCGCAACCCCCGCGACGTCGTCGTCGTGTTTTTGCGCTGCGCGCGGGGCCGAGCGAAGATAAGCTGGGCACTTTGCATATTGCAAAAAGCGCAGGATAGGCAGGATAGGAGTGAGAGGGTGGGAGGTGTTGCTGGTGATATTTACGATGGAAAGTGCGAGGTGAATTTGCGAGTATTGATGTGTGTGGAGAGGAGGGGGTGGTTAACGATGATGGTTGGGTGTTCGAGTCGTTTCGTGTATGGGGTGGAAATGTGAAGGTTTAGCTTGAGTCTCTTGATGTAATTTGAATATGGGAAGGTGTTGTAAATACAGTAATTTGGGACAGAACTTTAAAATTTTAAAAATTCAAGTTGATTAAGGTAGTTCTATCGCAACTGAACTAGTTAAAGTGACAAACATATAACCTCCGTACAATTCAACGTTACCATGTCTACGATAGCAGTAGTACTTTGTTCACTTTTTATGTATCATTTTAATATTCATTAATTGATCGCCAATCTCACAAGCAGTCAATTCACATTTTGAAAAGGGTGAATAATTGGCAGTCAATTCATATTTTGAAAAGGGTGAATAATATTGAATGATTAGCGATTAGATTCTAATATACACTGAAACCACCTTTTTCTGTCACTCGACCACAGTAAGACCTGAGATTTTTTTCACATCTCCACCTAATCATTTCCCACTACCGCAACAAACACTTCACACCACTCACGCTTACCTTCTTCCCATCCTTAACACCCGCGCCTCCTTTTCACCTCGACTCTTCAACCCCGCCTCCTCCATCTCTGCGTAAACTTCTCCAACACCTCTTACGATCAACACACCAAGAGATCCTGAGCTGAACTGTACAGACGTCGTATGGGCCTCGTCTCGCAAGGGCCCTGAAAAAGTTTCTTACCTGCGCGTTACTTCTCTCGGGTGGGGGCCCAGGTAAAAGGGTTTTTCGAACCTCCCATGGACCCTTTTTTTTCTGCCATCGCGCGTTTATACCACCCTGCGTTACGCAACGACGTCGACGAATTTACCTAAGCGCGCGCGAGCCGCTCATTCGCCATTCATTCATTCATTCATTCGTCGAGCGATGCATATAAAACCCTTCGCGGGGAGAGAGAGAAAAAAAGGACGGAGTAGGTATAGGTTGAACGCGCACACGTGTGGTTTCTCTATAAAAGCGCGCGTGTGTGCGCTAATCGATAATCGTGAAAATTGGTGTGGAGCGTGGAGTGTATGTATATGTATAGGGAAGAAGGTTTGTAGAGCGACATTGTAATTTATTTTCGAGAATTCAAAGCTTGAATTCAGTGATTGATTGAACGGTTAATGGAAACGATAAGAAATGTAATTAATTAATAATTCGCGCTTTCGTCTCGAGTTACTCAACATTTTTCCAAGCCCATCTCATTCGTCTTTAATATAACTCGAACTTAATTTAATCTTCAACACCGCGGCGTTTGCATAATTATCCTACTCATTGCACGTTACCTCGTCATCTTTATCTTTTCGTACATTTCCAATAATAGACAATTAAAATTTCGCGAGGTAAGTTTTCCGCGCGCGCGCGCGCGCGTTGTACGCTTATAATAAAGGACGCATATAACGGGGTACGCAGCCGCTACCTGGGATGCAAATACTACTCGCGTATAAGGGCGCGCAGCGCATGCGTACAAAAGAGAAAAGGGAGAAAGAGAGAGAGAGTGGGCTTGCGTACTAAAAAAGTAATTTAATTTATTTCCACCCCGCTGCGAGAAAGAGAGAGGACCGTTACGTGTGTGGTGAAAGGGTTGCGTAGGGTAAATGCGTACGCTCATTGGATCCGCAGATGACGCGTTTCCCAATTTTCCCGGACGCTGTACGGAACTAATTCGGATCGAAGCGGGTCCCCGTCACCTGCCTTCCAATTATCTAATCATAACGGTTGACTTTTGGGTACGAGTGTAGTTCGGAGGTTGCGTTTGAACGTATTTTGTAATGTAAAATAATTTTTTTTATTTGTTCATTTTATTGAATAATATTTTGAGATCACTTGCTTGTATGTTTAACAAAATAAAAAATATGCATACTCTTGATCCAAAAATTGTATCCATGATTAGAACATTAATTTTTATATGCAATCTCATATATGAAATGGGAAATTAGAAAATTGTGTTCCGGTTGGTACTGAAAAACTTGTTATAATAAAAGATAAAACATATTGAAGTTAATAATTTGTACCATAATCACCACAAAAAGTATCTTTTTAACATTTTTTATAAATAGGCTCATTTTTAAATAAAAAGTATTTATTTTTCAAGTATAAAAAATAATGATATGTTAATTATTCATGTACTCGCAAACTAATTGATATTCTTATGTTACGTAAATAACACAATTACAGTAATAGGTACAGTTACATTTCTAAAATACGATTCCACTTAGAATCGATTCACGCGAGACGGATTACACCTGACTCACCCCATCCGAGCAGTATTTTTTTTTCCTCCAAACGGGAAATCAACTTACATGGGCGATTACCGCCACTCGCACGAACCTGCACAGCATGTATCTATATATACGAAAGAGCGAGAGAGAGAGAGAGAGAGACAGTGACCAACCTGCCCCCTGCGCGCGAGCCGATAAAGCGTCCCGAAAGTGCCTCGAATTCCCGACACTACTCTCCCCTCGGGGTGGATTACGCGCTTCTGTGGAAAAAAAAGAGAACGAGCGCGAGGACAATGGGCCGACGAGGGTGATTTTGGGCGAAAAAAGCTGAAAACCGACACCAAAACAGGGGCGGGGACCGAGAAATTGTCTACAAAAGCGCGCAAATAGGCGAGTCTCCATGGGCTATATCTGATTTACAGTGAGAGAGAGTGCGACACATTTTTTTTGGTGGCTGCAGGTTGTTCCGCTGACAATCCTATCTCGGTTCAATGTTTGATTTTTTGACGGGGGCGCGGATATCCTTAAGTGGCTGCTATTATAAATCTATTAAAGTGTTTTTTTTCCTTTTTTTTGTAAATCATAGTTTTTAGGGATTTCTTGTCAATAGTATTTTATTTGAACAAGGCCAAATTTCAAATGAAGAACTAATTCATATTCTCGTGAATATTATTACAGTTTATTAACTAATATAAAAGTAGTGATTTTTACTATATAAAATTTGTCTATGTTATTTATATAGTGCAAAAAAACTTTGTTGTCCATTACTGGTGGAATTTTAGTTCAGAATTGCAATAAATACACCTATATTGATGTGTATACACGTTTTGATTAAGAAAGATTTCTTTTATTGATATAACTATGCGAGATATTTTACGTATTTCTCAACATTCTACATACAATTCTAGTACAAGCAAGCATTTTAACTCACACCACGAACCACCTAAAGCTTCATCGATTCACGTACCTCCCCACAATCCAACTGCTCCTTTTGTAACTCACCACCTCACGCCCAAAAACCCCTCTCTCTCTCTCTCTCAACCCTTCCACACACCGTAGTCAACAAAAAAAAAGAGTTTGAAATCGCTATTCCACCACTCGAATCCCCCAGCCGACCGAAACCTCGCACTTACTCCAGTCCATTTCGCAGCCCATCTTAACACACGCATACACGCACGCACTTACCAAACCCCCTTAGTACAAAACATCCGAATAGAATGCAAAACGCGCGGCGCGCCTTATCCACGCGGCCCATCTGCCCTTCTCTCGAGTGCGCTCGGACGCGCCAGCGCGAATTATCCGAAATCTTCGAGGCGCCGCTAGTGAGATCTCTTCGTGGCTGTGAGATCTCACACAGATATCGCGAAACAGAGAGAGAGAGTGGTCTATTGTGCGTAAGTAGTGGTGTTCTCAAGTGCAGAGTGTATAGAGGCACTTTCGACGGTATTGTGGTACTACGTGACGGAGGTGTCGCGCACTTGTTGGATGAGAGAGAGAGTGTGTAATTGCGATTGTTAGTGAGGTTCTTTTCGATGGCGCGGGTTTTATTGCGATGTTTTATTGATAGGTTTGAAGGTGCGATTGATTAACTGATAATGTGGTTGAATAGCACTTATCGGTGTTAAAGTAATGAAATTATTTTAATAATTGTACAAAAATGATAATATTATTGAAATTGAAAAAATTATTAAAAATTGATTTTATTTACGTTGAAATAAAAATTATACTGTGTAAAATGTCATAAAAATCAGTTCATACGAAACGTTATATCTTCTTTATTCCTTTATAACACTATAGCTCGCTTTATTAAGATTTTTGAAACATCTTTCAACGTTTACATAACATTTCTAGAATTCAATCAACGACCTCAACAATATTGACAGTGTCAATTTGACACTAAAAATATGAATGTACTGGAGGCAAATCAATCGTTATTATTATGTATCATCCACGCATCGTAGTCTACGTCCATACATTGCTTTTTTTACAAAGAAAAATAATGAACCTCTCTTTCATCCACCTAAAAACAGATTCCATCTTCAATTTGGAAATGTAATGCGGATGATCCTGCGCGCCAGTGACGAAGCATTCGAAGCTATAACGTGAGGCAGCGCACTGGGATGTGGTGAGAGAGAGAGAGAGAAAAAAAAGGTCGCGGCCGAAATGAAAATGGGAAGAGGATCAACAGCCGTTCGGTGTTTCCCTAATCCTTTTCACAATTTTTTAACCCCATCTGTCGCCTTTGGCGCATCCCTTGGCGCGCCATCCTTTTTTTTTCGTCCGAACGCCGGCAAAAAGGTCGAGACCGTGAATTGCTTGTTAGCTAACGACTTCGACATTGAATCGTAAGTAGAGTACGTGCTCGGTTCCCAGGAAAAGCAAGGTTTTTGGTGTATGTGGGGTGATGGATGAGCTTTGTTACGGTGTCGTGATGAAGGAAAGTCTTTCTCCTTTCAATTATTTTTATGTTATCGTGAAAGCCCATTATAAGCTTTTATGTTGAAGTGTGAGTTCATATAGTAAGTTATAGAATAACAGCCATGAAATAATTACTATGAAATAAAAAATTTGAAGAAAATAAATAAAAGTAATATCGCCGAATTTTTCCTTCTTCATATTTCAATTTAATCAAATATCAATGTAAATATATTCCTCTAATCTTTAAATATTAAAACTATTTATTACACTACTCCGTCAGTTACTCATACGTTCGAACCAATTCAAAAACATCCCTTCATCGTAAACCTCCCGAATCAGCCCTCACCCAACTCCAAATACACACACACACAAATACCATACTCGATTACAATTTCACTAAATCAACGTATTGCCTCGTCACGGACGCTGACCTACTTAGCTTGCCACGAAAGAAAAGAGACAACAGCATATAGTAGCAGCAGCAGCATCGCAGTATATATAGCAAGATCGCCCCCATTGAAACCGTGGCGCATCCCTGCCGGCGTCAAGACCCCGCGCTTCCGTTTCTCGTATATATATACATACATACACACACACGTATCTATCTCTCTCCTCCATCAACCGCCCTTGCATTGTATACACATAGCGTAGGTCCCCGGAAGGATAATCCATTAACATAATTTTACGCGGCGCGCGCTCTGGTAAAGGTGCGTATATATACGTATCGGTGCAGATGCAAAAAAGGATCGATGTGAATAATAGGCCGAATGTGCCCCAGGTACGCAGTACTCTATAGACCCTTCTCTTTTCGAAGGCCACCCCTTATGCCGTAAAGGGGTTAATTCAAATATTTAAAATTTTCTAGCTGGAGCGCGTGCACGCGATTTTTGCGTAACGGTATACGTACGTACGTATATACGCACACACCTTTTTTACCTAAGCCTTGCATAGAGAGAGAAATTGAGAGAGAGAGAGAGCGTATACCTGGGACTGGTAACTTTAGAGCCCCGGGTGTGATATGATGAGGTGCTGCTGCTGCTCCTATTGCGCACCTCGACCCGTGCGAAAGGGTTAAGTTTTGGGTTTGGGGTACGAGAGGTCGAGTGAAAGCTTGCTTTCGTCTTTGTGTTGTGCAGAAACTTTTAGGTAGATTGGGTACGCAGCCGGTAAAAGTTTATTACATATATAAATAAACTATATAACCAAATACTATGTACATGCAACCATCAATCGAATTTCATTACATCCTACAACAATGTAATATCCAGCTTTTTACCGTATACGCTACTACTATAGCATCAGCGATTATAGGATCGGCCATATCTCGGTAGCCCTCTCACTTTTCTTGCGCTCTCGAGCGGCGCGCGAACCGCGAGTCGGAGCGTGACACTACTCTCTCTCTCTCTCTCTCTCTCCCTTTCGTCCCTTGATTTACGAGAATCGTGACGGGCCATTTGTCGGGGAGAGCGAGCCCTTTCGTGCTCTCTTTCTCTCTCTCTCTCTCTCAGTATAGCTCGGCTTATTCGGCCTTATCGGCGCTCGACAGGGCAAGAAGCGCGCAGGAGAGCCGGGGTCCGAAGAGAGGAGGAAAAAGCCAAGGCGGCGATCCAAGTGTTGGGCAAGAGTGTGAGATTGGTATAGAGGGGAATGTAAGGGAAGGGGTTGTAGGAGAACTTGGAAATGCGAAGGTGTAGGGGGAATTGTGTGTTCGTTGGATTGTGCTTTTAATTAGTGAATTTATTGAGGTGTGATTTGTTTTATCTAATGAAAAAGAATAATTTCGATAACTTTTATTTTCATCTTGATATAACGTTGGTTTTTACTCCAAATTGCATTGTGTACTCGCTGTTATAAAATTTAAAAAACTGATAGCAACGATGGCTCACCACCGAGTGAAAACACATTTAATATATGTATTTCATCGACGAGTAAATTTACATCAAGCGTTTACCAATAATTTTCAGGTACAACTACGCCTTTCGTCTATTTATTTTATTCTTCAAACTCATACTTATAAGAAAAACGACGTACCATTCCAATCGACCGACCTTCCTCTCGAGAGGCATCGAAAGAAAAAACGAACGAACGAACGGCAAAAAAAGAACGCGAACGAAAGAAGGTTAGAGTCACACATATATATGTATACATGCACGTGGGGGGCCACGAGGAAAGCGGCTCGTATGTATTCCAATGGACCGCCCTGTTTATGGCGCGCAATTTATTTCGAAATCGAAGGTAATGGCCGTCGGCTTACGCTCATATCCAGGCCTATACCTCGCACGCGTGCCTCTTTTTTTTCTCTGCTCTCGATGCCTCTAACGCACCCTTCGTCCCTTTCGGAAATCGAGCCGCGTAACGGCATTAAAATTTCAGAGAGAGAGAGAGAGAGAGTCGGGAAGATGATGCCATTGTCCCCTTCGCTCTCTCGCGCATGGCCCAATGCAAAATGCATTTTTCATTCGATCGCTTCGCGATAGCTCGTTTTCTTTCGCGCGTTAGAGCAAAAATCGTTTATTTTATTTAAAAATCGCGTTCTTTAATTTAACCGCGAGGGAGGGTATTTATATGTCGGAGGGTTTAAATTAAAGAAAAGTTGGCGATGCGTTTGTGTTGTTTTAATGGTTATGCCTAGACGTTGGTTTTTGAATAAGTGAAGGTTCGCGATACTTCGATAATATATTGGTTGTCGCTTGGGTTGTAAATATTTTTAGGTGACGAAGTTATGAAGAATGAGTGAAACTATAGTAAAAAGAAACCGATTGTTTATCAATCCGAAAGATGGGAATATAATCGATAAAAATGAAGTGATCTCGTTTCGAATGCTTTCTAAATCATCTGGGTGTACTACTCAATTCTGATAGAACCTCCGACGAAGCAGAAACTTACTTAGTCCCTTAACCTTATCCAATACAAAAGCTATAAAAAATATTTTTATTTTCGTACTAGAACAGTCTTTTCTAATTTTTTTTTTCGACTTTTACTATCGTCGCCCAAAAATCGCTTACCCTCAAAAAAATCATAAAAAATATCGCTGACGCCCTCAGCCTCGTCAAAAATCAAATCGAAAATGTATCAATTTGGAGTCGAAGACGAGGGAGGAGAGAGAGAGAGAGAAAAAAAATTGACGACGAAGGCCAAGACCGCGCGTCCGCGTAAGCACATATATACGGAATATATAGGAAATCGGAGGAAAGCCAATCGAGTCGCGCGCACAGGAGCGATTTCGAAGCCTTGGGTATTCGCGCCCCTCTCTTTTCTTCCTTCTCTCAAAGTTTTGCGCCCTCGCTTCCTCTCCCTCCCATCATTTTTTGATCAGACTCCGATGACTCGCCGCTTTCTCCCGCAGGAGCTTCTTCTTTTTCGTCGCCTTCTTCTTCTTTTTCTTCCTCCTCCGCACCTATAATAACTGTATAGATATAGGAAAGGGAGGGAGCACACGTGTGTATATGTGTATGGAGCTAGGCGAGAGATCGGGGCTTCGACGACGGCGAAGCCGTTATCCGCGGATTTGAGGGTCCGCTCGTATAAGAGTCTCTCTAGCTCTATCTCGCTCTCTCGGGTGACTGAGAGAGCGAGGATGCGTATTATGTATAACCGTGTATGTAGGTGCGCGCACGCGGACTCTATGTGATATTCGATATCGTAAGGTGAACGCGTTTTCAAAAATCATTTTTTCGAGTTACAAATGTTTACGATTTTTCTAGATTTACATTCCGAGGTCTAAACAAAATATATTTATAATTCTTTAGGAAGCATTCAAAATTTTATAGCGTCAGTTACAAAATTATGTATAAAATGAACTCGTTTAGTATAACTTTTCTTCCAGACACATTCACTCTGTATAACAGAACCTAATAAGCATCTACAAAAAAAAAATGAAATTACTTTCGGCCATCACATTTCGCAAGGACCCCAAGCAAAGCTAAGAAGACCCCAGCACGCAGTCGAGCAATTTTCTCATCTCCCCGAAAGTTTTTCGGTCGGATCGTCCGCTTCTGCCTGACCTATGCCCAATGGGCCAAGTATATACGCGCGTGGCGGCTTATACGAGTGGCTGGCGCGCCTGAGATAGCCGCACACGCGCGTACATATACGTGGGCGCGGCGAAAAATTTCGGCATAAATCGCGCCTCGCCGTAAAATTTTATTGAGATTACCACGGGATTTGCTGTTTAATGTCACGGATTACTAGCCCTGGGCTACGGGAAATTATGGGGCTTATTGGAAAAGCGAAGGTTATTGGGATCTGCGTGCCTCGTATTATATATATTTTCGTATTTTTTTTTTATATATGAAAAATCGAAGCAAATGCGAATGGTTTTTTGGATAGAGTCAGATTTAAATCTCTACAGTTTTAGCTTCTTTTCTGTATCTAATAATCTTTTAATAATAAACTTTTTTGACACCGATCAACAGTTATCTTCAGGTAACGTGTTAAAACATAAATGTACAAATCAAATGCGAACAAACCGATAAATTTCATCTGAACCCTATTCAAACTTCTGCTTCACCTCAGATAGACAATCCGCCTCACTAGCGCGACATCAAAATTCCATAAATTCAGCTAACAAAAACCTCCCAACTGCATTTTTCAAGTGATCCGAGCATCGAGCAGCACACCGAAACATTCCCTCAAACGAAAACAACAACCCGTAAAAGATATATCGCTCTAGATTCTCCTAACGTGTAACAACGACACCCCATCCTACCCCCATAAGCACCACCCAATTTTCCTACCTGGCATTCGCCTATCAGATGCTTAGCGCTAACGTTACCCCTTTTTTCCCATGCCGCGAGCGCGCGCGCGCGTGAAAAGGTGCGCAAGCGAGGTTACCGTTCAGTCCCAGACCAGAGCTCACACGCAACGCATCATCAGGTAAGTGTGAGAGAAAGAGTTGTGTTAAGTCGTAATCTGATTTCCGGGGTTACTATAGAGCACTCGAGATTACCAAAAAGTGGATTATTAGCCGCGAGATTTAGAGGCGATTGTTGCGCGGTGCTGTGCGAGGTTGGATGAGTGATGGGAGTCGAGTATGTGAAAGGTCGAGTGTGGTGTTTTTTTTTTTGTAATTGTGTAAGTGAAACTGTGGTGATTGAGAAGAGATACTCTTGTATTAAGTTTACTAATGTATAGTGTAGATAAATACAATTTTTTTAGAATTTTTGAAAGAGTTATATATTTGAAAAATGATTGATTACGTTGGCGAGTAACCAAAAAATAATATAGCTATACTGTTATGCTACATTAAAAATAATATTGATAAAACTGATATTTAAATTATTATAGTTTATAAATCATTGTTAAGTATACTAAGATGTTAGTTTAAAATGTAATAACTTAGTACAATTAATAAAGGAAATATTTAGTAAACATCATAGTATTTTTGTTAGAATAGATACAGCTACACAATTATAGATACTTTTTACGTTTTATAATTAATTGATTCCTAAAAAATATTTCTTATTATTAAAATATAGAGAAGACAAATTTGTTTTTGTTTTATTGGATTATATACTAAAATAAGTTTCTTTATAATTTAAACATAAATAATTTCACAATAACACTTTTCATTTCAAATAAGCGACTGTTACCGCATAAAACTAATTTATAAACCACCGATCCAAAATACTTAAGTACAATTTATTTCATTCTTTATAATACGACCGCAACACTTTTCATCTCTCGCTTATACACATTACCATATACGCCAGCCCAACGCTGCTATATGACTGATAACACACAGGACATTCACATATTACTATTCTCAGCGCAGCGCCGCCTCATTTATTAAACCCGAAAAAAAACAAGGCTTGTTGACTAGAATAAAGACATATATATCCTCCTCTTCGAATCGACAATTCCCTGGCAGAGGCGAGTGTGCGGCCACGCTATACGAAATCGGTCCGCCATTTGCGCCGAATTGTCTCGATTTGGGGGAGAGAGAGAGAGAGAGAGAGACGAAACTCGCCGTTGCCGAATCGAAGTAAGTTGTGCGGGGGGGGGGCGGGAGCGTAGGAGGGGTCGGGGGGACGAAGTAGTCGTCGTCGTCGACGGTCGGTCGCTCGCCGGTATTGGAATAAGCGAGGTCTGCCGGATAGTATCGATCTCTGCAAGAGAAGCGACAGGGGGAGGCTTTGATGTATTACGGCCGAAGGTCCACCACCACCACCACCACCCGCAACACGACGACTCTCTCTCTCCTCTCTCTCTCGTTCTTGGAATATGTTTTTTATATACGCGTGTTACGCGGGCTCCGTTCCGAATAAATGTCCCCGCGACTTTTTATTTCAAGATGACGCGCTGTTTTCTCGCACGCGCGCGAGGGGAGAAAAAAAACATACACACGGAGGAAGAGGGGACGTTATTTTATATAGATACACATATACGTGCGGGGCTTTAGCTTTAGCAGTTTACTACGCTGCCAGGCGAATAATTGTAGAATGGAGGTGGAGGACGCGAAGGGTATTGGAGAGTGCGCGATGGTTTTTTATATGTCCCGTGGTTGTGGATGCAACGGATGCAAGACGTTTGTTTTATGTTTATGGTGAGCTTTTACGGGAAGTTGTTCGTTCTTCTCTTTTTTTTTGGTCCTTTCTCCGAGTTTGAAAACGCTGGAGTTGTTCGAAATGAGTTTGGAAACGCTCAAGGCCTGTTTCGAGATTGAATAAATAGGTCTATGGGTAATAAAAGCACGATGTCGTATATAGCAAGGTTCCACTGTAAATCGAATTATTCCATTGAAATGTGATGAAAAACCAAGGCTATGCGCAATCAGTGTACGACAAGTGTTGTTTTCCCTTTTCCACGCGCTTATTTCATATACAATAATCCATATATATATATACACAGCCAAAGAACAAAGAGCACGCGCGTTTCTCGCGCATATATAATCCCGATAAATCCGTCCTCACACTCGCACATATCCCTACGCTATACGCATACATACATATCTCGCGGCGTCGAAAACACGCGCTTATGTATACATATATATATACACAAAGGAAAACACGCAAGGGAGGAACATCGCATAAAGCTCTAATTTTCCGTGCGACTGCGGAGGCATATGAAAATCCGCGAGTGCGTTAAGAAACGACGATGCGCGAGTCGAGGCCAATAAAAGTCGAGCGTATGCGCTTCTATATACTCTCCCTCGAGTTTTCTTATTCTGATGTCTATATATATATATATGTATATTTCAATCCCGAGCCAGCGTCATCGAGACGAAAAGACGGCGCGAGTAGGAAACAAAGGAAGACGCGCACCGTCGCGAGTAGGAGTGGGAACGTCTCGAGATGAGCGATTATTGTGCGAGAGAGAGAGAGAGAGAGAGGGAGATAGAACAGTGTGTAAGGTGCGACTGAGAGCCGCGAAATTGCGCGCGAGTATAACGATGAAGGCTTTTGGAGTTGAGCGCGAAAGTGCGCGCGATTGATCGCGAGAGGTGGTTTGATGTGCTCGAAATCTATTAATTTATGGGGATTGATTGTTCGTTATCTGTATTGCGGCTCGAAGAGAACTAATTGTCGTAAGTAAATATAATGGATGTATAAAGAGATTAAGTGATTGAAAAATAATGCGATTTGAAGCTATTAATATTATATTTAAATGTAATAATATATACTATAGTATTATTTTAAAATCTTTCTATGATCAAACGTTTAAGTCATTAAAAAATAATCATAATAAAATTTTATATGTATTTATTCTAATACAATATTTCTACGATTTTCAACAGTTGAACCAATTTCAAACTCTAATACCACTATACAAAACGCAAAATTTTCTCTAACCTCTTATCCCTCGTAAACCAAAAATACTCCAAAATTGTATCCCGTTTTCCCCCAAAAAAGTTAAAAAAAAAAAAAGAACTCCCTCTCTTTCTCTCTCAACGACGCTCTTGGTATGCATAAAGTCGCTCGTCGCCCTCTCCCTCACGTACACCCGAGTACCACACGCGTGCGAATTAGGGAGGGAGTATTGGCTCGTAAAAGATGCGGAATCGCATCTGTTTCGGGACGAACGAGACTACGGAGGAAAAAGACGCCGGACCCCCCTGGACAAACGGAAACGGCAGCCACAGTAGCAGAGGAAGAGAAGGAGGAAGGGAGCAGACGGAGTAGAGTGGGGAAGTAGAGAGTAGTCGAGGCGTTCCTTTTTTAAACGGGCGAAACAGTTGCGGCCACGAATCGATGGTAACTACGCCGACCGGACCCGAGTACAGTCCATCGAGGCAGGCAGTCGCAACGATGCCGGCTTCTCTCTATGTGTATGTATATGTATGAATGTATATAGGGAGGGAGGTCGGAGGGGTTGCCGCGCGCGCGCGCGCTCGATTCGCGACGACCCCTAAGCCTGCGCCAGTCTAAAGTGGGTTTATTTTACCGTATATATTCTTCGCTTCGAATTGTTTACGTTTTAATAGTTATTCAAATGGTAAAGGTAAATTTTTGTATTTTACACGAAACAATGTTTCCTTTAAAAATATAGATTTATTTATTTAACGTTTTTATTAAAGGTTACATACAAGTAAACACATATATACACTCTCACAGCAACTCTACAAAGAAAAGCTCTTCCACCTCGTCGTTTTCAAGGTTAGACGCGAGCCTTCTCGCTTTCTCCCTCTCTTCGTATAAGCGCGCAGCTTTTCTCGAGCGAGTGTACCGCGTTAGGATGCGCGAGGCGCCCCCGGTCTTTTGCATACATTTTGAAACGTAGCGCAAGCCGCTGCCACAGTCGCCGAATATGCGCGCGCGCGCGGGGGGGACGAAAAAATAAAGAGTCGCACGTTGCGGGGAAACAAAAATACCTACCCTTGCGGAGAGAAAGAGAAGAAGTGGAGGAGGAGGAGGATATGGAGTTTCCGCTCTGACATCGAGCGTGCAATTGCGTTATGTGTATTTTGATTTCCGCGGACCGTGTGGACCGTGTAATCTATATTACAAGGGATCTTTTCTTTTAAAGTGGGTGTAGTATTGTATTGGATGTATAATGTTAGGATTGTTAAATGAAATTTTACACGGAGGTACGATTACGAAGTTATAAAGTATTCGTAATTATACTCATGGCAGACGTAGCCGAGGGTCTTGTTATTTAGGGGCTTTGAAAACTGGAAAGGTCAGAAGGTAAACTGGCGCGTGGCGAGTAACCAGTTCCAGGTCAATTTTTAACCAGTTCCCGATGCCAACTGCGCCAAAGAGTTACAAGCGTGCTTGCTCTATCGTGCACAGGAATTGTAGCAGAAGAAAAATATTATATTGAAATTTTGATGTATATAATTCAAGCAATAGAATGGTGAAAAAATATATTTACAATAGGAAATTGATTTTTAAAGTGCTTATGGTTGGTTTTGGGTTTACGAAAATTTTATTTAATACTTCGGAAAGATTTAATAATATGTTTATTTTTATGGAATAAAGTATAAATTTAAAGTTAAATAGCGACATTAAATTCTTCTTCCATACAACATTATCTACAATAAAATTAATTTATTAAAAAAATTAACTGCAGTTATTTTAAAAGAAATTTAAACAACTCGTTCTGATAAACCACTAACAAATTTGTATGCGTTTATTATTGAATTATTGACCATACCCAACAACTAACTTTCTAAATTACACTTGTTATTCGTATAATTAATTTTCCCAATATATTAATATTCCATTCCTCTTTATTTACAGGTCGCAGTAGGCAAGCCACAACAAAGAGAAAACTCCGCAGGGAAGCTCGTCCTCAGCGTGGCTTGCGTTCGCACGTACCCTGCGGGAAAAAGCAACTCGAGAAACAGCTAAATTTCCAGAGAGCGAGAAAAAGACAGCGCAGGCGAACTGTTCCTCGTCGTCGTCGTCGTCGTCGTTGAACAACAAAAAACTCGGCTCGTTCGGTCTTTCGCGTGTCTGGTCTGGCACAATGGACGAAATATAGGCGAGAGAGAGAGAGAAAGAAAGACGCTAGCTCGCGGCTCTACATTCGCCGGGGGATCGGCCGAGTCCGGGGGTTAGGTATACTCCGGGCGCGCTATCGGAAAAATGTTATTTACGCGGGACAGAGAGAGCGAGAGAGAGAGAGAGAGGCTCTGTCCTTATTTACATGCGGTAAGTCTCCTGCGGGACCAAATCCCGGACCGCGAGACTCCCAAGCCCCGATAATTCTTCCTTTGATCCCGGTCCCTCGTGAGATTCTCTTCTCGTTTTCTCTCTCTCTCTCTCTTTCTCTCTCTTGCTTCTCGTGCTCTTCGTCTCTCTCGATCTTCGTCTCCTTCGAACTATCAGCGCGACGAGAGTACGAGAGAGAGAGAGAGAGGAAAGTCTAACGCGTGGCCGGAAGTCGCGAAAAATCGACGTCTCGGGCGGAAAATCGCCTTTCGAGTCTGCGCCAGCGCCGAATCATCTTATTTTTCTCGCAGCCCGGAGTCTTTGAGTTTGTACTTCTGATATTATCGACGCTTAATCCGCGCGGGGGAGTTATTTTTGGCGACCTTTTTGTCACGTGCATATACGTAAGGGTTATTTAGTTTTTAGATGACAGAAATTTGTTTGGATTTTGTTTGAAAACTATTACAGAGATTGTTTGAAACAATCATAGATATGACAGATATATTCAACTGATATCTGATACCTAAAATTATAGTTCCTCGAAATGCAGTAATTAAAAATGAATAATAATTGTAAATATTTAATCATCTTCAACCTTCATTTATTTTCGAGTGATATGAGATATTCGGCATAAATACGATGATTGACGTTCTTGATGGTCTACATCATTCAAATAAGTTATTTTTAGTGTGTCTACTCTTTACAAAGCTTTGATAGAACTGAGTTTCACAAGAAAGAAATTACTACTTATTAGAATGCTCAATACTTAGCTGTAAACTACAGAATACCTATACATTATTACAAACTTTACCTTTTTTAAAGTGTAAAAATAATATTTTTTATTAATTGTTTTCTTTTGCTTAACAACACTGCAAATATTAAGATTTGTTAGTAAAAAATGCACATACAAATGTTCTATTAACAAAAATTCATCGTAAAGTTCTTATTTTGACTCTACAAACAAAACCAAAGATTCTCCAACCACATCGCAAATCGAATATCTCTTATACGAACTTACATCCCCCTATGCACACACACGCAACAGCGAAAAGTCGGAAAACTGAGCATCATCCAACCACGTATACAAACTGACATAGATTTTACTAAATAAACTTTTCATTTCGACTGATTTTCGCGGCTTCACCGCGTCGCGACGTCTTTAAATCTCGTCGCGAAGCGCAGATCCGCGCTTGGCAAAGTTTCAAGACCCCATCTGCTTTAGTAACGGCGCGCGAAATCTAACGAAAAGGAGAAAGTGCGGGAACGAGCGAGCAAGAGAGAGAGAGACCGATATCATCTTGTGCAAACTCGCGGTGACCCTGCGTTCTCTCGTATAAGAGAGCTTCTCTCTCTCTCTCTCTCTCTCACCCGCGTTCGCGCGTGCACCCCCGAAGCCGCTTATAGGGTGTTTCGTTATTGTTTCGGCCTTGTTTGCCGCCCTGGAATTATATACGTCGACGAGGAAAACTAGCAGCGTGTTTGCTTCTCCCTCTTATGTTATCCGATGGACCCTGAGTTTTGAGAAATTTCAGTTATTTCAGGATTAAATTTGGAAAAAATTTGTCAGTGATTTTGACGCAATGTTTTGGGATTTCCAGTTTTATAGCTTGAAGTTTACAAGAAACAACGGAAGTATTTCCAAGCGAAGGCATGAATATTAAAACTATGCAAATATGGTTTGCATAACTCGGTGTATTTCGTTTACCAACGCGCTAAGTTTATTACGTCCAAATATAATCTATTGATATGCTAAGGAAGGATAATTTATTGCCGCTAAAAAATTTACTACTATACAATATCGCGTAAATAAATAGACCGTAACAATTTGTTATTGCACAATATATACTTCGACTTTTCAGCTAAAAATAACATTAAAATTTTCAAAATATTTACGTAGCGTAAATATTTAGCTGTTTACAATCTCATTTACGTGCATTTCCCTTTCGTTTGAAAATTCCCACGAAGTAAACTTGAAACTTTGTTCTCCAATAATTTTTTTGCATGTTTATGCTACAATCATCGTCGACTAACTTTAAAGCCAATTTTCCAGTAGTTATAAACTTTTTTACCTTCAAACTTAACTCTCAACCTCAGCCAACTAATTGTCGAGTATATTTTTACACGCAGCAGACAGGGCGTAATAAACTTGCTTAAAACAAATCGATCCATCGCCTTGAAGTCCGCCTCTCCCGAAACAACCGGGCAGCATTCTTATCCGAAAAGAAAGACTTTTTTTTTTCTTCGTCGAGGGCGCGCATAATAAGACCACCTCCCTCCTTCTCTCTCTTTCTTTCTCCTCCACCCTTCGCGATAAAGTTGATGAAGTATACATAAATAAGCGTCGGCTTACTCCCCGACCACTACCGCACCTCTGCTTGGCCTGAAATTGAAAGATGAGGAATTCGTGAGCCACCCGTTGGGTGATCCCTCTTCGGTTAGTTAGCGGCCGCCCGAGGATCTCCTCGGGCTAAGCTCTCTCCCTCTTCTGCCCTTTCCCCTACCCACTATGTATATATCTATATATGCACACCCTACTGCTGCTACTGCTACTATCCCCCTGACGGCGAGCACGAACGCGAGAGAGAGAGAGAAAAGAGACATCCGGCCAATAGGGACCGAGTGGTCAGCCAAGGGGTGGGGGACACTGGCTTGCGGCCATTGGTCAGTAGCTTGCGCTCACCCGTATTGAGCGGCGAGAGAGAGAGAGAGTTGGAAAAAGAAAACCACCTCTCACCCTCCTCCTCCCCTCTACCTATCCTATATACCTACCCCCGCGTCGGTCTTTCACCCTCGTTTGCACGCGCGGTCTGTCCTTGTTGCGGAAGCATGAAGCTGCTGCTATACTGCTAGGGTGGACGAGAGAAGGTGGAAGAATAAACGTGGAATTGTCGTGCAGGGAATGGAGAAAATTGCAAGTGTGCTACTGCGAGTAGATGTTGCAATTATGAATATATATTTATTTTGCGACATTTTATGTTGAGAGAAACAGAGAATAGGGGTGGGTTGGGCTAATAACGTGCTTTATCACTGTTTTAGAGTAAACGAAGGGTGAGATAAGAGCAAAACTGTCCGGAGAATAAACTTGTGTTGGTTACTTTGTTACTTTTTCGAATGGCTCTACTACGAATGTTAAATTTTTCTGGTTTACGATTTTGGTTAATAAAAAAAGTTTGACTAAATTTATAAAAAAACTTTTTTTTATATATTATCAAGTATATAACGCAAAGTATACACTTTTTAATCAAATTTATTGTGTCTAGTTAAAATAATACATAATTTTAACTACTACTATGTTTCAGACAATTTTTTTTTTCATTTTGATACAACAAAAATAATCTAAATAACTATCTAAGAATAAGTTACACTGCGATCTATTTAAACTAACAAACATATAATATGAATGAACGTTATAACGACTAATTTTGAAAAAAACAACGTCAAATTACGATTCTAAAGAAAAAGCAACCACAGGCTGACGTTCACTTGATACTTGTCACTCTTAAAACGCGACAACATCGAAAATTCATGCGCGCGCCGCGCAGCAATGCTATGGGAGCCGATGTAGAGATAGAAGCGCTGGCGCGCGTTCGGGAATGGAAAGACAGAGAGAGAGAGAGAGAGAGAGAGCTAGCGAAGGAGTTAGCGCAAGGTTGTAATTTTAGCATCGAGACCCGAAGTACGTCCAACCTGTCCAAGTCTAAAGGCTATTTGCATAGGCGATATTATACCCGCGTCTCGCCCTCCTTCCTGGCTTGTCCTGCTCCTCTCACCCTCTCTCTCTCTCCCATCTTTCCCAGCATGCTGATTCTCTCTCTCTCTCTCTCTCTCTCTCTCTCTCTCTCGCTCTCTCTCTCTCTCTCTCTCTCTCGCTCTCTCTCTCTCTTCGTCGCTCGCGCTGCCCTCCGCTTTGTACAACGCCTTCGCTGTAGCTCGTCGAGGACGTCTTGGGATCTCGAGAATTGGATTAGTAGTGGTTCACCCTAGGAGTGAGAGAGAGAGAGAGAGCGAGCGGAAGGCCTGGACTATACTCAATTTGAACTAAGATCGCACGGCGGAATGGGCAAATTGCCAAATCAGTTTTACGTGATCACCTATTCAGAAAGTTATCCGTGATCGAACGCCGCACGGCAATCGCGAGCACACGCGCGGGAATATTTCACTTTTCCATCGTGTGTGTGTATATATATATATATAGCTACTGATGCGCTGGTACACGCGACTTTTACGAGAATGTGAGCGTCCCTTCGTGGTTCGAGTGATTTTGCGTCGATTTGCGTTATTGTGTTGTCGCGCGGCTGGTAATATCAATACACGCAAAGATGACGCGATGATGATGTGGTTGGTAATTGCGGACGATACGATGTGTTACGTACGTGTGGTGCTTGCGAATTCGACTTTGTTTTGGTATACAGCGCTATATATATATATATATATATATATATATATATATATATGCAGCTGGGGAATTAATTTACATGTCAATACGTTGTATATCAGGGTATACTGATAAATCCCACTGTTCCCCAAAGAAACACATCATTTTTCTTATCGCATCCTATTTACATTTATTTACATAACAAACAAATCTCTTCGTATACATTTTTCTTTTTTTTATAAAGCTCTCTTTCAAATCTCGGGCAAATTCAATCACAAACATATATACAACACGCGCGCAGCGTGCGCGCTTATCAGCATATCACTCCCCGTGTACCGCGCAGCACATAAGAGTATCTCCGTTTATATACCCGGAAAGAGAGCGAACCGCGCGGTAAATATATTCCCCGAAACGACCGCGCGATTTCGCGAAAGAAAAAACATGTCGTACAACACGCGTGCCGGCACACATACCACCGCAGATGAACCAACTTTACCCGCGCAGTATAAGAAAATTTACATCCTCTGACCATAGCCACACCGATCGATTTGACAACCCTAAAAAAAGCCATCCCTCTGTCCCCTATACTGACCTCCCCTTGCTATAAGCCTCAAAGGGTGTCTCATTTCGAGAAAAAGGCCGATGGATGGCCCTATAAAAAATCCGGCCTGTAAAATGGCCGCATACACGCGCTTATATATACACACACCCAGTATATATATGTACATGTTACTGTAGTATACGTATAGTCGTATTACAGGGAAAAGCGTAAAAAATGCAGAGAGAGAGAGCCCCGGTTAATTTGGCCGAATGGTGCGCTGTCCCGGGGCCACTACGCTCTTCGTCTCCGTCTCGTTCTCTCTTTCCACCCTATTTGGCTAACTCTCCCTTACCGTCCCCTCGCTTGCGTCTATCTCTCTCTCTCTCTCACTCTCTCTTGCTCGGGCAGCGATCCCGGCGGAGTCTAATAAAAAGCATCGCCGGGGATAGGAACCTGGCCGAAGGATCGAGGGAGGGAAGGTTGAAGGGTAAGACGAGGAGAAGAGAGAGAGAGAGAGAGAGGGAGATAGACGAGGGATGGCGCAGGGTCAGAAGTCCATTCGGAAAATGGAGGGAGCCTCGCTCGTCCAACTAAATCTACCCGATAACGCGCTCCTATTGTCCGCTCGTCCTACGCTTTTCATGCTTTCAACCTTCTACCATCGCTACCCGCTAACGAGTTTTATCTCGTCGTACTGACATCATATCCTGCTTAACCTATTCACGTGTGATTCGAAGGATAGAATGGTGAATTTCGAATTTTCCCGATTTTCGCGAGTTCAGGGTACCGGACTAAACTTATCCGGCCGGTTAGCAAGACGTATGGGTGGCGTAGGAGGCGCGCGCTGGCCAGGCTTCGACTCTCCGACTTCCGACTTTCCCGGCGGAAAACATTGAGTCCGAGGGTGGCGGTGCGCACAGGCAAGCTACCCTCCTCCTCCTCCTACTCCTACCCCCCTCGGCTTTAAACCTTCCTCCTTTTCCAGGGTAAGGAAGGCCTTATACCCTCTCTCTCTCTCTCTTTCTCTACTAGCCTCCCGGAGACGCTATAAATTTTATCCCTCGGCTCTATACCCTCGGCTGCTTCTTCCTCTTCTTCTTCGTCTCCTCCCTCTCCCTCTATCTCTATCTCCGTTCTTGCAGTCTCTCTTTTTCGATACGCGTAAGGCCTCCCTCGAGAGGGGAAGAGAAACGCAAGCTTCGTTTATATATACATGTATGTCTGTGTGTATGTCCATTGGGCTAATTTTATGTGCGCGTGCTACTCTTTGATACTACGGGAATATATATGTGTGTGTGTGTGGGTGTGTTTTTTTTTGTGAGGGCGAGCTAATAGATGAGGGGGAAGGAGCGTGCGTGAAATTAAGATATTTTTTAGGATTTTGGACGTTGTTATGGGAGGTGGAGGAGGAGTAAAGTAGGGTTTATGTGGCTATATATGTCTTGGTCGCTTAGAGAAATGGAATTTATGAAATGAATAAAGTGGAAGACGTTCTTTATTTATTTAATTTATTAAATGCGTAAAATCGTCTGTACAATCTAAATAATAAATGTCAAGTTATGTTGAAGTAGATTATATAGGAACCTATAAAATGAATAAATTGAAGAAAAAAAAAATATTGAATAAATATTTCTACACTGATTAAAAAGAGTTAAGAATTTTTCTCGCAAAGAATCACTTTATTAAACAGCATTCCAACCACCAATACGAACTCTTTCACTCAAATTAAAAAAAGAAAAAACAACCTTTTTTTACCTTCACACAATTCCAACATCCGCTGATTAATGCGAAGCCAACTAGCGACGTCGAATTAGTAACGCGAGCAACATATATATACACGTTGGTTCGTCCCCTTCTAAGATTTATTTCGTCAAAAATCGCATATACTCGTGGGTACATGCACTCAGAAACGCGTTCAGTAGCTACACTCGCGCGCTGACATAATTCACGTGCGCGTTATTGCGTTATAGCCCGGTGCGCGCGCGCTGAGCGCTCGAATATCGATAAAAGCGGCGACGCTCGCGCGCTTCTATATATTCAGGAGTACACCGTGAACTCGTCGCAAGCGCTTGTCGAGCTGCATTATTCGAGTTTCTTATATAGATATCTGCGCGATGACAAAACGAGGAAGACGGAGAGTTTGTATCGTTTTGTAGATTCGTTTTCGTGGATTAGTGATGAATAGAAGCGAGTCGTACAAATAACAGCTTATTTATCTTGGATGTATGCGAGATTTCTATTTTTGCAAAGGTGCGGGGATTGGGCGTGCGAATTTGATTCAGGAATTATTTGGTTTGGAGTTAGTTTGTTCTGACGTTCTTTTTCCGAACAAATCAATTGAACCTTTGTTTTCGCTCAAATTTTCGAACATGTTTTTTGGATGTGGAAAGATGTAATATTAGACCCTAATGTTCTAAAAAAAACTCAAAATTTGAATATTTTGAATTTTATTTTGAAAAAAGTTTTGAGAAAATCTGTTTAGTCTAAGAAAGTCTTAAATTTAGTTCAAAAAGATTCGATTTAATTTTATCAAATTTAAAAAATATTTATGTTTTTTAAATCAAAAAACTTCAATACTAAGCAATGAAAATGCACCAAATAAACCCTTTTATTGGTCGATTTCATGCATATTTGGTCCATTTACGTTATTCAAATTTAAACTTTCATAAATTTAGAAAAAATCAATATTCATTTCTGAATAAAGCAAAGGAAAACTCTAGTTCTACAAGTAAACAGCTCTAGTCTCGGACAACGTTTTCTCTAATTTTATTTTCCCTCTTGATCTAATATATAAAACTATTTCGAAAATTAAATTCTGACAGTATCAAGAACAGTTTTTTTTTCAACTTCTACAACTTGAGTTTTTCATAGTGTCTAATATTACAGCTTTATTCATAATTTTACATCCAAAAACGTATTCCAAAATTTGCGCCGTATCGATGATCAATGATCAATTAGCGATGTTAATTATTAAAACACAACAACAGATTAGTAGTTATACAAAAAATTTTGCAAAACCTCGCACACCTCAAAATCACACACGCACCGTCTAGCCCATAAATCAGTCACACCACCGCTACAACCTTACCCACCTCAGCCAACCGCAAACTTCTCACACTCTGCGTTTTTCCAAGCTCTCGATCGCCCTCCGCGCGCGAGTTCTCGCAATTTTACGCTCAGCCGCAGCGCGTTTGAAGACGCGTGAGGCCATCCTCACACGTGGACTCTGCCAAAAACGAATCTTACAGAGGATTTAACACACGGCGGCTTCCCCACTCGCCGTCGAATACGATTTTCTCGCGTGTACGGAGCGCGCGATTCAGTATTTCCGGACGGATTGATGCCGCGGGTGTGATGGCCTGATTGCGTTTTCGACGTGTAGCCTCTGGCGATTTCACACGCGAAATGGGCTGTGAGTACTTTTTGAAAATGCTTTTATATAGGTGGTTGATGTGATGTGAGATTATCGTTGATTTGTCATGCAAATGAAATTAGTATGTTGAATACGATATTGGTTAATGAAATTTTTCTATATAGATGACTTATGTAAGCGATAATGTTTTTGTTTTTCTTTTCTCGCTCTCTTCGCGGGTAGTTAAAGTAGTTATCGCGAAGTGAAAAATAATTTCAGCGGGGTTTATTATTACCTGTTGGACGCAATTCTGTCGGCCACGCTGAATTAAATTATCAGTTCACAGTTACTTAGCCGATTATCGTTCGTGGAAGTTTCATAAAGCCGATATACGCTATATTGGAGTATTGTCGTCCAGTTCTAATTTCGCGCGCGCCGTTCTTTATGAATTATATTTGCAATTTAAATCTACCGTGTGACTGTCGCAATGGTGGATTTTAAAATAGTAAAATCTCTTACGTAAATCGTAAGAAATCACGTCACAATGTGATATTCCACGATTATTATTTTACTTACTGATGAAGAATTTTATTTAAAAAATTATATCTTACACGATACTACAATTTTATCAAGTTATATATCGTCGATGAAAATTTTAGCGACAAATCACCTATTATTATCTATTTTTATATAGCTAAGGACAATATTGTGTTATTATTACGCAATATTTTTTATTAAAAATACTTTTCTCTGTTTAATATACTAACTATAGAATATCACTGACTTTCTACTGGAAATGCTGCGACAGAATAGTTTTTTTACAGATTATGTTGCAATTTATAATATCATATTTTATGGTAGTTCAAATTTAAAATCCTATACCTATACATTGTTACAACTAAATTAATTTATATAAGCGTATTTATCTTTTTATTTTACCAATTGAATAACATACATCTAAATATACTAAAATTAGACTCTTACAATGAGAAAATTCCACACTCAATATTTTCCTAATAATTCAAATAATCGAACAACCCCTCGTCCACATATAACACGCTGCACGTACAGCTGAAAGCTCGCTTTCTCCTATACGAAAAGCGTATATAGGTAGGTGGAGAAAAGCGAGGACGCGAGACGCGCGAAGAAAAGAAAAACTGGAATCCATAAAAGTCTGCGGCGTGCAAACTCGCCAAGACGACGACGTCGACGGCTGTAGTACCACTAGCTACGTGGGGGGGATAGAAGGGGGACGTTCCTCGCGGTTCGTTAATAAAAGAGGAAAGATGAACTTTCCTTTCACGGCACGTCGCGACATACGCGCACGGCGGAAAAAGCAGAACGAGAGAGAGAGAGAGAGAGAGAAAGAGAGCAGAGAGAGATTCGCCCCCGCGCGCGTTTTCCGCGAGAACGACCCTATATCGGAAAGACATAAACGCCCGGAATCCCGGCCGTAAATTAGGATCCGACAAAATGCCGGACTACCCGAGCATTCGTTTTTCGCGAGCTGTGTGTAGTACTGTATATATACGTATATACACGTAACAGGGGGTAGCTATAGGTGTATGTGTGTGTGTGTCTGTATAGGGTAACCGGGGGTGAGGAGGGAAAAGTCAGAGAGCAGAAACGAGCGAGGCAACTTCGTGACCATCCTTGCCGTGTATCTCTCTCTCTCTGTATTTTTACGCTGCTGCGCACTGCAAGTTTCGCTATATACGTACCCGCGTACGAAGGGATCCCTGCAGTATTGCTTCTCTCGAAATTTGCGAATACAAATATTTCGTTTATACCAATTTTGCAAAAACAAAAAAAAAACGTTCGTCTTTCTTCGCCGTAAATAATGGTAATTTACTCTGATACTGAACAAGCTAGAGGGTAGTAAGATACACGGCTCCGAAAAACCGCTACAATTGCCGTCCATGACATGTTTACCGAGTGCTTCGATCCGACGAGGGTCGAATTCCTTTACCGCTACTACAGTGTATACATACATATATATATATACACCCCTCAGGCCTTGTAAGAGGAAGAAGAAGAAAAAATCAGAATTCACATGCGGACTTGTACCCGTCGGCCTATAAAGCGCCATTAAAAGAGTTAAGGACCTTTATGATCGCAAGACACATATACCTACACATATGTATCTTCTCTCGTTCTCTCTACGCGTGCGGGTAACGAGGGTGGCACGATTTCAAGAATGCAGAGCACGTCCTCAACCAATGCCGCTCGCGCGCGCGGCAGTAAAACAAATACCTCTCTCCCCCCCTTCAGTTTCATCCAGTAGCACAACCCCCGCATAGCCACTGTAATACGACTCTCGGCCCTTTCATGGCTCTGTTTCCACGCTTTTCGCGTGCGCGCGCGCGCGCTCATTGCGAGGTAATGCACATGTGGTTCCACGAGTAAGGAGCTGTAAAAATGAATGGCGAGGACCACGAAATTCGGCTGTGGGTGGTGCGGGTTACGTACTCGCCTGGCTGTGAGAATGATCGACGGTATAGGGAGACGTAAGGTCGAGATCGAAAAGTCACGGGTGAGTCGTGAAAGTTGGATTTTGAGGAAAGGTTGTGGGTTAGCGTTGTGGTTCTACGCATTTTTTAGTAGTTTATGAAATTTTGAGAAATATATGTTTGTTATTTATGTTATTTTTAAGATAAACAATGATTCATGTTGTTATCTAGGTACACGTGTAGACGAACCACGTGTAGATTGTTGACGAGTTGAATAACTTGTATTGAGGCAAGCGATGTATCAATAGAATAACGAATTTTTTCTCAGTAGTTCGAAGTACAATACCCTTATCGGTTGTTGATTTTTTTTATGCTTAACACGAAACCCATAAAAGATATAACTATAATATATACTGCGCAGCAGGTTACATAGATAGCGCTCATTTTTCCAATCAGTTTTGCATTTCTAACGTTATTTCGCGCAAACAAAGATAAACCTTTTTTTTATGGTTGTAAAAATCCGGTGTACGGGCTATCGGACGGTACTCTCGAGTATAAAAGTTCCGATCGCCATTCAATTTGTCAGTGGAAATTGGAATCTGCTACTTACCAGTAAGTAAAATTGAAACTCCAGCGTTCGTTATTCCTATTTTATAATTTATTTTCTACATTTCATTGATTAAGGTGAACAAGAAATTTTTCTTCTGATTTAGTTTGTTCCTATTTTATAAGATTTATAATATAACAATATTAAATTCATAAAATTGTCCTTACGTACACCGAGAATAATTTTAATTCGATACATTTAAATTTATTTTTCTAATTTATTAAATGTAGCAATAAAAGAAACTTTATTAAATTGATTAACCAACGCAAAACGTGTAATAAATATTACATTGTGCAATAAAAATCATTTAATATAATACCATTTTGATGAATTTAAATAAAATTTCAACTATGTACTTTGTACGTCTCTCGTTTTGGATTCATTAACATCTGTTAATGTATTTTTTGGATAAATAATTGTTTATTTTCCTTATTGTTGTTGTATATTATAATTTTAATCTATGTTTTTTTAAAGTTTGAATAAATAGCCTGAAGAGGTTGGCGCACTAGCCAACGAAACGTTGCCAAAAAAATTCAACAACTTGTTTTTCATTTTTATTTAAAATAAAAACACTATGACCCCCGCCGGATCGAAAAACTATAAAACTACCAATATTATTTTGGAGGGTGAGAAGTTTCATTCATCATAAACAAAATTTCTTTTCTAGAAAACTTGAAAAAATGTCAAGAATCGTTTACGTACTCGCTCTCGGCCTTGCCGTCATCGCTACTGCCTGTGGCAAGAAGAGCAAGAAGGGATAATGATCCTCACAATCCAAGCGCTGTATTTTTCACCGCAGAGAAATATTTAGCTAGTGGCTCCAAAGTCAACGGTATGAGTTTTATTTTAAAATTAAATATTTGCATTATTCAATTAACCACTTTCTTTATCTTAACACCTGTATGTTCTCTCTTGACTATTTTGCAGTTCACTATTTTGGAGCTTCTGGCGAATATTCCAATGCTGGCAAACTACATCGGCAATGAAAATACAGCGCTAAACACCAAACTCTTAATTATACTGAAAATGAATAATAAAAGAGTATAAAAAATAATTCAACTTTTTAATTTAATTAAGAAAACCTCACAGCCCACCTTACCATAACAACTTACTCGATCAAAACGTTCCGCCCATTACACACACCCACGCACATGTATATACGTTTATATACATTCGATAACTAAGGACTAATCGCATGAACGACAAACGCACACGGCAAAACAAAAAAGCCACGTTTCACTCTCTCTCCTTTACAATATATATATATATATATATATACACGTAACCTAGCGCGCACGCGGCAGGACGCAACCGTTCTCCTTTGACGACAACTCGTCGAAAAAAAAAGAAAAAAGAAGAAATGTCCTCCGTCGAGTGACGGACGGCTGAAAGAAGTGGCCAATGTGGGCCGGTCGCCGCACGTCTCGCGTGACACGCACGCCGCCTTTGTTTTTTCCGCTTAGTCTCTCTCTCTCTCTCTCTCTCCCTTCTTTGATCGAGTGTTTGAACTCGCCTTTGTGCGCCCTCGCCTGCTACTACTCTACTACTCCTTCACCGCACGCGTTCCGCGAACTCTTTCTCTCTCTCTCTCTCTCTCTCTCTCTTTCTCTTGGTTTTTAATTTATCTCGGGTTTGAAACTCATCGAAAGCCCCTTTTATACGAGAGAGAGAGAGAGAGAGAGAGACCACGAGCGCAGTCTTTGCGAGTCGAAATGGTGGCATTAAAAATTTTGACGACGACGCGGTTGGTCTATGATTCGTTAGTTATTCGCAGGTTTTCATATTTGAAAAAGTTTTATTATTTTAGATTCGGTGAATATACGTACGCCTCACATATACAGTCGTCGGTGCATCATTAAAGTTTTTAAATAAATCATTGGTAAAATCGAACTATTTGAAATCGGAGTAATTTTTTGGAAATGTTAAAATGTTAATACCATCTTGAAATAATAAAAGTCTGCCAAACCTAATTTTGAAAAATCCGTTAATCATTGATATGAAATATTTGAAAATTCCTAACTGCACGTCAGGTGCGTACGTGCACACATCTCCATCGCCACTTACTCGCTTCACCTGCGCACGCAAGTGATCTAGTTTTCACCTCCGGCAGCGTCCGCACTCACCGATGGACCAGTTTTCACCTGATCTGGAGCACGCGCGATGACTTTTGTCTCCCTCCATCTCTCACCCAGTATATACTATGAGAGAAGAGACACGCACACGCGCCGACAAAGGGTCAGCTCACGCAGATTCCGATACGGGACCATCCGAAGTACGAAAACCTGTCGGTCGTTCGCGTGCCTCTTCCCCTTATTATCCCCTAACCTTTTCAAATTGACACGCGCGCGTTTACAGAGAAGAAAAACTGGTCCAGTGCCGGCTGATGATGCTGCCCAGCGGCCAGTTCCGCAACCGCAGAATGCGCCTCTTTTTTCTGGGGGATAGTGTGGCCGTCCCTCTTTCATCTCTCGGGTATTTTAGGGGAGGATGGTGCGCGTAGTGTAGTAGTAGTAGTAGTCTTTCTCCCCTAAGTCACGCGGCTACTTTATTTACATTAACGTCGTAGTTCTATGAATGGAGCTAATCATTTTGTTTTGACACGGCACACGCGAGAGTTGGAGGAGAAAGAGAAAAACGACTCGTGTCGAGGTGAAAGATAGAAAGAGAGTATTTGAGGAGTCAACGATGCGCGAAAATGCGATTATTGTGTTTTGCGGATGATTAAAGTTTCATTTTTTTCGACGATGAGTTTTGCGCGTAAACAAAGTATACGTTTTAGTTATGAAAAAACCGCTGCCAATTCATTGCCACTTAGCTTCCTCAAGCTATTTTATTGATTCCTTTTATTAAATTGAAATGCAAAAAAAAATGTAATTATTTAAATCTATATTTTTAATAAATTATACAAGTTATTGATGCCATTTTTTTTTATTTTCAAGCAAAATTAATATATAAAGATAACTATAATTTTTTATTTAATTTATTCTTTTTTAATTTTTTTAATTGGTGGAATATATCTTTTTTTTTAATTTCGAAATATAACCTATTTACAAAATATTACTTGGTAAACAGGTCTAGAAAAATTTTAACCTCAAATATCTCTGAAATTTATGAATCATTTTTCCAAAGGAAATCGGTAGAAAACTATTAATAATCTACCTCTGCAATGAATTTTGAAGCGAATAAGACAATTTTAGTCTCGTAATGGTTGAACATACAAAACTCTTTTTTTTACATTTTTCAATTTTTACGTTTTTGTTAATTGTTAATAACAAAAGAACCATAATAGCTTGAAAATTAATTTTTTGAATGCTATACATCTCATTCCGATACATAGAGCCGTTCTTGAGAAATTACTGTTTAAAAAAAAAGTTAAAAACATTTTAACCTCAAATATCTTTGAAATTTATGGATCAATCCTTTTACCTAAAGAACTGTCTCGATTCGTATACAAAATCTACCTACCCCTATAAAGAATTTCAAAGTAATTAAGTCAATTTCATTCTAGTTATGCAACGACAAAGAAAAACACTTTTTCTTATAAATTATTTTTTTTTCTCCAAAAATAATGAATAAAAAAAGCTAAAAATTTAGTAAGTTATAGTACTCAATATCCTTTATAACCAAAACATATTCATGTTCATATCTTCTTTTAATTTCGAAATATAACCTATTTACAAAATATTACGTTTTCACCAATAACTTGTGACGAAATATAGCTATCGACTTCTTTCTTTTTTTTTAAATTGTAGAGAATTTTATCCTACATACAGAGAATACATAATATATCAACAATATTTGGTCTCAATATTAAAAAAATCGAAAATAAAAATTTTGAATATTGAAGAACGGCTATGAAAAAAATAAAATTAATTTTACAAAAATAGTATATTGGCCCTAAAAGTTTGAGCAAAATCTAAAAAAATGATCACTGAATCGTTAAAATCGGTCGAGTAAATCATGAGATATCAGCGTTAGACATACATACGTACATACACACATACATCCATACGGACATTTTCTAAAAATAGTGTATTTCGATTACAAATTTCATAAATAACATTCCTAACACATTATCTCAAAAAAATTTTTTTTTACTATCACAAAGCTTCCTCTAAGAGGAAGCAATATATAATTCATTGAATATTTATTAGAGCTATTTATGGTTGATATAAAGTCTGGAATTATGTTGTTTTCTTGAAAATAATATAATTGATGCTACTAAAATTTCTTTGTATCTTTTATGCTTCAATCAAGATATTTGTTTTATTGGTTGGTGAAAGTGTAATGTTGACCAAGCGTTAAATCTGAAAAGTAGTTTTTAGTCTTCTGATTTCTTGCAAAAGCGTTAAGTACTGAACCATGACATTGGACGTAGATGACGTTATACAACAATTACATCGTAAAGTTCGCAACGTTGAGAAAACCATTATCGTTTTACTGATAAAGAATATATTTACTTTAGCCATGCAAAATAATGATTTCCTATGTAAATATTTTAAAAGAACTAAATCGCGATGAAAGTTAAAAGTATGAAAGCGTATATTAAAATGACAAATCATCAAAAATGTATTTAACAAAGTTTCAAATTGTTTAAAAAATTGTTGAAAAAAATTATACGAATTTTTCTTAGTGGCGAGAACCCTTTACAAAAAGGATTTTAGCACATCTAAGGGCAATCCCTCTCCCGGGAATTTCTACAAACTATATAACAGGACGAAATGTCGATAACGTAGAGCCCTTCATATTTAGAACAGCGTTAGAAAATGTTTGACCTCGCTCACAAGTCTGTTGCAGCAACGGTCGATAATAAAAAATTGAAACAGGAAACACATCAATGGTTTACCTTGTAATATGTAATTATCTACTGCGGATCTTAAAATATAAAGTTGATATTGATTTGATTTCATTTATTGATCAGCTAAGGACTGTAGATTTAAGATAGCCTACTTCAGACAAAAAATAAGTGTGACTTTTGAATAAAAAAAAAACAAAATAATATAGTAAAATAAAAAATAAAAGCAGGTTTCAAAAAATGACTCCAGATGCCGTAGTAAAATAAGTAAACAGTAAGATTCAAAACGCTTCAAAATTTTTGTTCATTTTAAAAAAAAAATTGTACTTGCAGTAGTTCTATAATGTGAAAATGAATTAACGAATAGTTATGTCTCAATATAAAATAGTCTTAATAAAACATTCTTTTGTATTGTGTTTAATAATCAATTTATGACCGCATTTCAAATAGAATTACCTAATTATTAGCAGCAAAAATCTTTATTCCGAACATACTATTGCGCCGATAAAAGTGTATGAAATAATACTGTATAAAACGACTTTTATTTCGAATACGCAGTATACGAAAAACAACCGCCTACGTTGCAGTATAATTACTTTCTTCGTAGAAACATACTTACACCCTTGCTTTATTGCTTTCACAAAATTACAGCTTACATTTAGTTTCATAAATATGCACAATCTCCGTAGTGAAATTAAAAATCCGTTTTTTCTACACCACTAAGAATTGCTCTCAGATGAATCGTAAAGCATGAGCAAAAGTGCTTCGAATTACACGCAGTCAAAATACGCGAGCAATATAGTTTTTTGCTGTGTCATTCAAATTTCTCGAACGGTCAAAGCACCTTTCCCCTCTAAATCTATCTGTTCAGATTAAACAATGACTTTCTAAGTATAGGTAAATAGGAGAAACAAAACAAAATTATACACTTCTGATAAAGTTTGTAAAAGTTTTATTCTTTTATTTCGCATTGGCACATTCTTATTCCACATTACAACGCTTCAAATCAAGCGCGGCGACAAAAATTATATGGCAGGTAAGGTGCGAGCGTGTGTATGTCTATAGTGTAGGGATAAGTGTTCTCAGTCGGAAGGGCTACGCAGCAATTAAAAGGACTCTGTTTTCGCCAACACACGCCGTCGCTAATTGCTAATCGCCGACATAATGTACATGGAGCATTTCTTGTTAGCTCCTTTAATTCACTGATGAAGGGCATTTCTCTCGAGATCAATGGGCACGTGTAGTTTATCACCATCCACGCCATCCATGACCGTGCCAGCCGTGTCCTCCGTACCACCATGGATATCCTATCCAACCGTAACTGTAACATTCATCGGAATCAATGAGTTTCCTTTATATTATGTAATTAAAGAGCTGAGGATATTGCTTGTTGCATAACGGGGAGAAATGATTTTTCACGTTGTGTTATATATCCATCATTATTATAGGAATTTAATTAGAAAGCTTATTTTCATTGCATATCATTGAATATGTAAGAAGGATATCCACATATTGAAAAATGAATTTCCGGATAAGTTAATTGTTACTTGAAATGTGAAGTATTTCATTTTGTTTATAAATATTTGAATTTTTTAATAAAGAGACAATTTTCAAACTCAAAAAATAAAATACAAATGTATTTGCGAAAGATTCGTCAACGCAGAAATACACAAATATTGTATATATTCCATTGTAGACATCTTTGCAAAAATATATTTAATGGTTTCCAAAATTCTATATAAGTATAGTCTAGGTGACTATTTAATTTTTAACAGTTTATACTTACTTTTTTGTAATTGAAATTTAATAAGTAAATTAAAAACTGCTCAAAACAATCCGAAAAAAATTTATTTAAGCCCGAACACTTACGAAGGCCAGCCATAACCATGTCCATGTCCATGTCCACCCCAACCATGTCCGTATCCATGACCGCCGTATCCATGACCACTCCAGCCGTATGAAGGCCAGATCCAGGGGCTCCAACCATAGCTTCTTTTGTCTATCTTCTTGTTCTCAGGTACATCCTCAATTGGCTGCTCAGCTTCTTGCAAGACAGTAGGCTGATCCTCGTTCCCCTCCACTGGCTTCTGGTAGATTGCCTGGCCCACGGCCAGTCCCACAAGGGAGAGAAGCAACTGCAACACATTCAACGTGTGAATATTTATATCACATGCACAAATTTGTATAGGAATTTTGAAAAATGAAACAGATATTGTTGGCTGCAAGTAGATTATTGAAATTTAAAATAAATTCATAATTTATTCTTCTCTTTTCTATAAGAATTTTATCTATAAGATATTATTTTTATATTTCAATATGACGAATTTATTATATAATAACAGTAATTACAAAATGTTTTGTCGAATTCAGTATTACAAATCTGTGGCTTTGAGACATACCCACAAAGTTCCCTTTTCAAGTTTTTGAACAAAAAGGGTTGTGTTTGAATGTTCAAACTTATATATAAGATCGGAAGAAATGATTTTCTTATTTGTTAAAAACGAGTAAAAATCCGAAAAAGTATGGACTTATGTCGTTATGGCGGGAACTGTGGACTTATCTAATAATACTGTTTTTGTTCATTATGGAGCATATTCTTTAATTATGCTAAACCTAAAACTAATAAGCAATAGTTAAATAAATTCTTATTACTTAAAAATAAACAAAACTAAATTTTTACAAACACTACAAAACAGTGTTTTAAAGATAATCAACAAAAATAACTCCGTGTAATGACAAACAACCTTTGAACTTATATCATTACAAAAAAACTAAAGGGCATATATATTATAACTTTTAACAGAAACCCAAGGAATAAATGTATAACAATAGTATGACCTAAACTCTGCAAAAAAATTAGTAATAAAAAAAGTTACATAAGGGCTATAACTTATTTCAATATACTACCTAAGATATTCTAAGAATTTAGAAAAGCAGAGCTACTGAAATGGTTACAAGAAAATTAACCGTTAGGGGACAGGTCAGGTACCTGTAGGGATCACCTGTGCGGTTGAAAACTAATCCTGAGTATAATATATTTATAAATAGACGATTTAGAAAGGTCGATTTCCCATCTTTTAAGGTGGCTCCGGCGGTTTTTTAAAAACATAAGAATCTAAAAACAAAAATCCTAATCGAAAGCTGAAATTCCAA
>JAWWEQ010000001.1:31080964-31161512 GCA_035583055.1 Torymus tubicola
TAGTTCTTGAAAGTGTGACGTACGTGGATAGGCTTTCATATGTAACTTTATTCAATGTTGTCAGTAAAGAATTTCCTAGTAATATTAAATTATTTTCTAACAGGTGTTATTGATTTTTGCATATATATCAATAATTTGTTTCTTCTAATTTAATCTATAAAAGCAGTTCAACTATAATTTACTATACAATCAAATATTTATACTACTACTTATCTAAATCTGTTGCCACGATACTTCATTAGCATGCAAATTTCGACCATACCATTCCACGCTCAACCACAACCGTTCGAACAAAATTTAAAAAACAAGCACATACCACTTCACTATCCTAAATTCAGAAAACATTCTCCGAACAACCTGAAACTGGCAGTTAATATTCCAGAGCTTTGATTAGAAATGCAAATTGTCCGCCGCGTATACATGTATATACATACATACACCTGTACTGCGGCTGAGAGAATTATCCCAACCACCGTCCGATACACACATGTTAACCAAGCGAGTATATACGCGCGAGAGCAAGAAAACCATTATTGAAAAATTAACGAGCACAACTACACCGTATATATACTACTACTGCAGCATATATATAACCCATACACACATACACGCCCACGCGCAGCTGAATAATTAGCGCAGCCCTGTAGAGAGCAAAGAGCTTACATTAAGTTTATATACACGAGCTGTGCAACATTCGGTACGGGCTAATTCCGCAAGCCAAATAAGCCAGTCTGTGCAGCGCACCGATCGAATCTGAATCATCGCTTCTCTCTCACTCTCTCTCTCACTCACCATACCGCAACGGCGCGCATAATAATCGTAACGTAATCACGCGCCTTCTCTCCCCTCGCTCTCTCTCGCCTGGATTTTCCGCGGCTTCGCGTTATATAAGCCTGGCAATGTGCTAGTTTAATCGGAAATGCGCGCGGGCTGTGCGCGTGTATACCTACAAATCGTTTAAGCGGCTCATTTCGCGAGACAAAGCGAGCCTGCCCGACTCCTACACGCGCAAGCGCACGACTTAACGAAGCGGCGATTTTATTTGCATTCCCGCGTACAGCACGGTGATATTTCAAAGTTGAATTATACGCGAAAGATAGAGAGAGAGAGAGAGAGTGGTGGATATAGAGTTGCTTTAATCCGCGTCGCCTCTCTCTCGCTCACTCTGGTATATATATACGGAGAATGGCCGTGACTTCGACCCCCGCTAATGGGAGGTTAAGCCACCTGATCCCCGGCTAGCCTCTCATCCTCCTTCACCATCCAGGGAAAACTTCTCGAACTATATATATATATTCCATGAGGCATGCGGTATATAGTATGAGGGAAATCGAAACCAAGTTTGCCGCTGAATCCCTCAGAGGGAGAGTATGAGCTTCTGTAATTTCTAGGTCGCCCGTGTACCCACGTCTATATGTATATATCATATCTCGCTCCCTTCCTTGCTTTTCGTCGCGCGGGTAGGTACCATCACCCGAGGCTTATGCAGTATATATATAGATACGCAAGCTGTAGTAGCAGCCAAAGAGCCGCGGTCGTGTCCTTTGCGCTCGCTGACACAAAGCCTCTCGCGAACTCTCGACGCGTGTGTTTGCTAGTACCTCCCCGACGTAGCAGCAGTCGCCCCGCGGGCTTCAACGTGTATGTATGTATGCTCGTCCGTCCGCTCGCTAATAGGCGAGTCTTTGGATGAAGAGATAGAGACAGAGATAGAGAGAGACAGAGAGAGAGCGGTTTCTTTTTTTTTGCACAACGACGACAGCTAATGCGATTGGTCGTCTGGGAAAGGATGCAGTACGAGCGCGGAAAAACATTTCTCTCTAATTTTGGATTTCTTGATGTAATTGGATTTTCTCGACATGAAAAGATGTTGAGTTGAGAGAGAGACGGTGGATTATGTGTAGTGGTTGTCAAAGATTTTTTTTTTTTAGAGGTTCTAGTGTACTTAAGAACATAACTCACATATTCAGTATAAATAATGTTGTTAACAAAACAGAAAATTTAAATTTTTATAAAGAATTATTTGTTGTCCGTATAGCATATAATAGGTACACGAAGAAAAGCCGCCTAAGGAACGTTGCTGTACTTTTGTAAGTGAAAGGCGAGCTTGTTATTCTGTAAGGTAACATATTTTACAATAAAATAATAAAAAGTATCAAAATACATTAATAAGTCTAATTCTCTTCTACAAATTACTGAAAACATAATACAATTCATAATTTATTGTATCATGCTTTACCAAATATTGACATAATTTTTAATCCCACTTATCCCTTGTTATTTCTAAAAGAAATAACGTCAATGAAAAGACGCGATGTTTCATATATACGTATAGCACACACCTCTTACATTTAGTGCAAACGCATACGTGTGATCGATGGACTCGGACTGAAGTTATACAAACATTTTTCGACGGGACTGGAAAATGTGAGGATATATGATTGATAAATGCGTGGAAGTATATACACGGATTTCTCGATAATCCGATGAGCGCGGACATCAATTTTCGATATTGACAAACATCATGTATGTAACGAAAAGAAATATATATATACTACAATTCGCGCATACTCATTCCTACAAAATTCATCACATATACCATAGCATCGACCAAATGTTAAAAATATTCCAGCAGATATCCGATAGTTGCAGTTAAATTACAACCTCTCCGAAAACTCGGTCCCGTTCTGAATATCTAAAACTAGCATAGAGGCCATGGGACTTTATGACAGGGCAAAGTCAAAAACGTGATATGCACCTTAACTCTGTATAACGCTCCTCGCCTAGCTCGTATACTTATTTACCCACTGAGCCAAAAGTGCTTCGTAAAAATTTAATTGGATTCGCAGTGGCACCAGCACTACTTTTATCCGAGTTGTAAAGTATCTCCCAGGCAGCTCTACATTTTGCCAAACTTCAAGAGCCACAAGTTTAAGACTTGCAAATTTTTACGAGGCCTGATTCGGTAATGGACGAAGTTTCTACAAACTCCTATATATATATATATACATATTGCCAAGAAAACCTATATATACATTAAGCCTATGTAGGCGCCACTTATCCCGCTGTAAAACGACGTATTGCATTATTTTCAATTTCACCGTAATTAATCGAGCACGTCGCCAATAAGCTTTTAAGATATATACTTACCTGATACGTATACGTAAGGAAAAGACAACAATCAAGAAGCGAGATATAGAGTACAAAGAACGAGCGAAAAAAAATCCCCTTTACGACTGTGACCACGACGAAGTCCTTACTTTACGAGGCTGGTATATACACACAATAGCGCGCGCACTCTCATATATATATATACACTTCGCACTTAGGCCGAGCAATACCTCAAGCTTTCAACGATCGTAAATCGATGACCAAGCGAATGACGTCAGCCCAAGCGAACGGGCAATCAAATTAGCTTCTTAAATCAATTAGGCTTTTACGATCTTTATACAATATATATATATATCTATATATATCTATACGTTGCACTATAATACGCAGACACGTCAACGTTCTCTTAATCAAGACATCGGGGGTCAACGCTTTGCTATACTCTCTCTCTCACTTCCAGCCACTGTACTACACCCGCTTTTTAATTCGTTTCGCCGGGGGTAATTTCGGGGGCTGATGCATCGGATGCCGGCGGCCCCGTTAACTGCGGGGGTGGTGGTGCGAGAATATAGCGGCGTTCTCTCTGCGCCGGCCCAGATAACGATTTATGTCCGTGGAGATTATCCGGCCGAGATAAACCACGTCGGCGGGAGATAACTCGAGAGTCGAGAGAGCGAGAGAAACAAAGAGCAGGGGGAGAGAGAGAGTGAGTGAGAGAAGCTATATCGAACATAGGAGAGTTGTATATGCGGGAGCCTCTTCCGGTTTGCGCGAAAGACGTCCGGCGCGCTAAATTTATCGCGGTAAGCTCGACCTACTTGCTCCTCTCGAACTTGCTTTCTTGGAAGGAACAAAGGAAATCGAGGTGCGCTATTGCGTTAACAGCACGACTGTATAGTGGTATAAATAAGACGAAGGTGTGGGAGTATATGTTATGTATGTATGTGTGTGTGTGTAGGATACGTACGAGGATCTATGTACCTATACGAGGACGAAGGGACAGGACGCGCCGCTAGAGAATCCCAGCGAAACTTTTGTAATTGCAGTTAGGATCCCTCGTCAGACTTGCCACTGCGACGTTTTCCTCCTCCTCCTCCTTCTCTATACAGCCGCAACAGGAAATAAATACAGAGCAAACGCGTGTGTATATATACGTATACGCACGTACAGTACACGCAGTGAAATTAAACGAGCGGGCGTGTCCTGCGCCTCGTTACCGCGCCTCCACGTAATGAGAGATTAAGACTTTCCTTCGCCACGCTTTCCTCCCGCGCGCACGCGTCCGGTTGACCCTGTTCCAATGCCTTGCAGGAGGAGAGAGTCTTTTATGTGCCCTTGTCTCGAGGCGAAATTGAGTTTGCCTTTTAGACGCCCGCCCGCCCGCCCGACGGACGAACCTTTCGACTTGTGGGTGCGGTACTATATACGTGAGGTGGGGAAGGAAGAATTGTTTGTCGCGGGCAAATATGCGTCGACGTGTATATATATATATGTATATATAGATCGTTATAATGGGATTCGCTTGAACTTTTGTCCAGCGTGTCTCTGTGTGTGTATATTTCCTTTTTATTTCTTTTTCGGCTTCTGCGGACGCGATTCTTTCGTCCGCGGGATTTAAGTTTCGCCGTTATTGTTGTTGTTGTTACAAGAGAGGAAAGTGTGTCGCAGCAGGGGATGTGTATAGCCTTCGTATATATATTCTGTTATCATTTTCGCACGGGGTTGTGTTGTTTCAAGAAAGTAATCCGCGGTAATCGCGTGTGCAAATGTTTGGGTTTGATGTACAGTATGAATTTTGGTACGCGGGGATGCGTATATATATATATATGGAAGAAGATGAGTAAATCAAAATTATAATTACAAAGAGCAGAAAATCCTCTGTTGTTTTCGTATTTAAATGACACACATTGGGTGCAGATATGTGTGTGTGTGTGCATCGAGTTTCGCTAAAATTCAATTCCACTCTGGGAAATTCATTCGCATTTTGATGTTAAATTATAATCACAGATATAAAAGGGGAAATTATTTTTCCTTTCATATTTAAATCTCGCAGTACAAGCAACAAGTTTCATCAAATTTCAGTCTATCTATATACGCACGTACATGTATATCCCAGAAAACTCATTCGTGCACGTTATTTCTACCAAAATATAACCGTTTTATCTCGTATATAACAAAGCGCGCGAATACACCCTCAGAAATCACTTTCTCATTTCGCCGCCGAAAATCCCATCGTATATTTCTAACACAATATTTCCAAAACATTTCCACGGGGCCGCAACAAAAGCTCTCACGCAGACGCTTCACAAAGTCACGCCAACTATACACACACACACACATATATACAGCACACGTCAAAAACAGACTCATTAAGCTCCGTGCATCCATATCTGGACTTCCATATATATATCCGCACATCAAAGGGTTATACACCCAGCACACAAATTCAGTCCCTTTGTCATATTCATACGCTGCGTATATACATACGGCGTGCCATTAATTTTTCCCCAAAAGGCACGAGAGCGGAAAGGAATCAATTACAATTAACAAGAGACGGGCTTTTCACACGGCCGTCAATATACACGCTCTTGCTATAGATCCGTGTACCGTGTCATCAATCATGAAAAAGAACTGCGCCGCTGCGCGCCTACGCCTAATACGTCTCTAATGACCCGTCTCACTCCCTTCGGGAAGAGGTCGTCGCGCATGCCGTACGTACCTACGTACGTACGTACCCTCCACCCACGCGTTCCATAAACGCACAGCCACGTATATATATGTATATAACGTATAACGCAAAGAGGCATCGTTTTATTTATACGGTCCTCTCTCTCTCTCTCTCTCTCCGCGTAATTCCCATGCAACAGTACGTGTACTCGCCCCCGTCTTCTCTTCATTTCCGGCCGATGCTATGCTGCTGCTGCTGCGAAGGGCTGAGATGGTAGGAGGAGAAAGCTCTCTCGGGCTCTAGGTACATGCGTATACGTCCCCTTAGAGTCTCTCTCTCTCTCTCTGTCTCTCCTACGCGCACGTATCACCTTTATGCCACGAGACTCGCGAGTTATTTATTTTTATGGCACGCGCGCGCGCGCGCGGACCCAGAGCTTTCGCAAGCCCCTCTCTCGCTTTCTTTTCCACCCCTACTGTAAGGGGGGTGAGACAGAGTGAGAGGAGAGAGTTCGCTCTCTCCCGCGCGTGCTTTGGACCAGAGCAGTGGCAACGGCAGCGGCAGCAGCAGCAGGGAGGGAAACGAGAGTGAGAGCGCGCACCGTGTGCCCGTTTAATGGCGTTACGGGCGTTGCCATGGCGACGGAAACCCCATAGAATCACCTCGGCGCCCCGGCGGAAAGCCCATTTATCCTGGAAAAACATTATAAGAACGGCGCGAGTGAGAGCGAGAGAAGAGCACAGAGACGCGCGCGTAGTAGTAGTAGTAGTAGTAGTAGTAGTCGAGTTAGGCCGCAGCCAATATTCGGTGCCGTGCTGTTACTATACTCGTGCGGCGTCTTGCGTACAACCACGTGGGTGTATACGTATATGTATGTACGTGTACGCGTGTCGAGGGGAGGCAAGGTGAAGCTTTCTTCTTCCTCCCTGAACCTGCGTTGGACTTATAGGTTGAATATGCTGGATTGTCGGTCGAGTCAGCTATGCGCCCTGCGGTGTTGTGTATGAGAAAGAAGCAAAAGAGAGAGGAGAGAGGGAACTGAGAGTGTCGTCGCTGTTTTGCGGAAGGGACGACTACTGAGGTGTACATATACACATCGCGTGGTTGCTCCTTTTTTTCTTCTTCTTCTTCACTGCCACACGAGGCGGAAATATTAATGCAGCGTGTGAAGTAAATGTGGATGCTGTTTTTTTTAGGCATACACGATTTTTATAAGTAAAAGCGCGTAAAGTATTAAATTTTGAAATGGAGAATCTCAAAGTAATTTGAATAGAAACGGGGAAAATTTAATATCTGGGTAGAAAGATATGTGCGTGTCGTAAATAGTATAAAGCCACTTGAGTATTCCACAGAAAAACAGACACCGATACCAGATATCTGCATTGCACGCAGTCGTATATAAGACGACGCGCATCTCCGTCTGGCATATTGAATAAACTCCCCGGATTGCAGCTGAAAAGTGCATTCGCGTCGCGTATACTCTTACACTATATATACCATATATATACACATACCACTTCATGACTCGCTGCTTACTCTTGCTCTGCTATATAGAGAAACAAGCGATTTCGAATTCACGCGCCATCCGCAGCCACGCGCATATTAAAGTGCCCTTCTTAAAGTCTCACGTCGCGACTTGACACCCTGCCATTTTGTTATATCTTCTCACCCTCATACTCCTTCTCGTTTTTTTTTTCCTCTATACATGTCGGGGACGAAAAAATTGCCTGAAAGGTCGGAAATTTTCTATGGAAATAAAGTTAGCGAAGGGTGCGCGGCGCGGCAACAACGCGCGAACACAGGGAGAGGAGGCGAGAAATATGCCGTTCCATTTTGGGAGAAAAATAGAAGAGAAACGCGGTAGTGGTAGTGGTGGTGGTTGGCTTTCAGCGAGCGAACGACGAGAGACGGATATGTGTGATGCGTGGAAGACGCGCGGAAAAGTTTGCGGAACAACGCGCTGTTGTGTAAGCGCGCGTCCTACTACTACTACTACTACTACTACTATGCAGGTTGAATAGTTTATATACGCTTGGATATACTAACACAGTTTATGAAGTGAATTTTTTACGATTTTTTAGGAAGTTTTGAGAGTGGAGAAAAGAGAGTTTTTGGTGGAGTTGGTTAAAGGTGATGAGTTGGTTTAATTTTTAGTTTTTATATACGCGATTTTGTAAAGAGGTATTATATACGTAATGTTATTAAAGCGAGGTGTAACGCCGAGTTATTGAATAATTCATGAGATAAGCTAATAAACAGCGATGACACTATAATGTATTATTAAGGAAACATTTACTCAATTGCTAGATCTAACGATAGTCATTTAACACGTGAAATATAGAGCGACAATTCCATTAAACGGGGCCTATATTCGCGCGATATTACATACAATTTATGGGCCAATATTCTATTTGAGTATCCACAACTTGAATTATGAAATGAAATTTTGGTAATGTGTGTACTAATTAGTAAGCTGCCCTGTATTGCATAGTTTTTTAATGAAACAAATAAATTACGTGTTTGTATTTACACCCAACAAATATTGAAAATACATTACTTAACAGATAATTATGAGTATATTATCAATTACAAATCATTAAATTTTCGCCTATACAATATCATTCCATTCACATCTACAACTATTTACAGTAACCAAATTTAATTATATTCTAAATTCCATATGTAACTTTCAAATAACAATGATAAATCGTTACATTACATATAATATTCAGAAATCGCATGCAAACAAAACTGTCACTTCCACTTCGCCTGCACGATCGAGTCGGAGGAAAAAAAAAGCGAAGACTAACCGCTGCGATAAGAATAAAAATAAATCCGACGCTCGCAGATTGATGACATAACTATGTTCGTCTCTATACTATATATACATACATACCTATATCCACAGTCGGCACGAGCGCGCGTGCGACAGTGAATTGATGTCGGGCCGTCGTCCCGGTCTCGCGCACGCGCGCGCGGCGAGAAAAACGGCACGCGAACCCGCGGAAATCATATGCCGTGCTGTTCTCTGTAAAGAAAAGAAAAGTACGTAGTATACGCGCGCCTCGAGCGGCTTGTATGTTTTTTCTGCAACTCGAGGGTCTCTTTCTTCGTGTCTTGTGTTTCTCTCCTGTAGATTTTCTCTCTCTCTCGCTCCTATACTATTCCTTGAAAAATTCAGATCTTGTTACCACAACGCGCGGCGTATATGCTTACCTCGAATAAATGTATTTTTATGAGGTTCTAATGTTGTTTTTAAATTTTCACGCGCGGTCGCGCGACTTTTCCGCGCTTCTGTCTCCACGGCGCTTAAAGAGCTATATATGCGTGCGGCGAACTTTTCCGTTTCTTTTTTTTTCTTTTATTCCGGTAGCACGCTGTGCACAGTTTTGCGCTTTTCCCCTCTCGATATATTCACCTAGTACTAGCCATATACATACATATATATATATATATATAAGCGTAGTCCGAGATAAAAATATTCGGGCCGCCGCCGTCTCTTTCATTTCCCGGCGCAAAAAACAGGAGTTGAGCAAGCGAGAAAAGGAAAAAGGAACGGGAGAGTATAGTAGACGAAGCGAAATCCTCCCGGTCCGCCCCCTTTTCTCTCTCTCTATCTCTCTCTCTCTTTCCTTCGCGTCAAAACACCGGGCAATTAACCCCCGAGGGGATTTAAAAGCCCGTGCGCGTGTCCCTCCAGACTTTCCTATATACATATATATATATATATACGCGTATACGTACGCACTTTAATACGTAGCGAGTGAGAGAGAAAAGCTACCCGACCAGCGACCACCTAATGTACGCGTATGTGTGTAGTGTACGCGATATGTATATATGTGTACGTAGACGCGGGATGAGGCTATGCCGCCGCGCATGGCTCACTCGCTCGCTCGTTCGTTCGTTCGTTCGCGGCCACAAGGGAATTACTAAGGATTACACGAAAATTCTATTATCGTCTTACCACGTCGTGTATATCGCCCTCACTCGCGCATGCGTATATACCTACATATATCTATATATACCCCTGTATCACCCGGCCAATTTTTAGCTGCATGAGAAGCCACTCCGATATATAATACAATTCTACGAGAACGAGAAAGAGTCTCTGTGGTTTTATTGTTATTATTGCCGCGGGAAATAATATGCTCGACCCTATGTATGTGCCTGGCGACATATAATGAGGCACGTATGTATAGTGTCGCTTTGTGCTCGCGTATAGCGCATATACCGCACTGATAAATCGTTTCTCGGCTGATCGCTGACAAATCCTCATTTATAAGAATCGGGATAATAGTCAGAGGGGGATTCGAACGTAGCCAGGCGATAAGTATATACGGTGTTTCTAAAAAGTAGATTAAGCGAGGTCTTTTATGTCCACTTAATGGTCGCTGAATAATGTATTAACGGCGATTTTTCGATATTATTTCAGTTCTATACCTATATAAAAATCGGGTAAAGTTAACTCCGAAATATAATATATATATATATATATCTATATACGACCGCACAAGCATTAATATATCCCTTCGTCTATAATCGATCGCATCGATCACTGCATTTTCTTTCTCTTCTTTTTTAAACGTACCCTAAACAACATTTATTACCAAACGAGTATAACACTCGTCCCACGTACCAAAATCTGATTAAACCGCGCGCCGCTCTCACTCTCGCTTTAATAGAGTGTTCAACCGTCCATTTACACACCGCTTAAGCGCTCGTCGAAACATCTGTCGAACGCCCTCCCGCATGCATCCAAAAGAAAAAAAAAAGAATCTCGCGGTGTATGTGTGTGTGTGTGTGTGTGAAGGCACGAGCTAGCATCTCCGGGCTAATAGCCGGCTATGTAATTGCAATTAATTAGAGAGAACCGTGTAAATCCGACAGTCGTGCGCGACTCTTCCTATAGGATCATCCGGCATTAAATTTGTCGGAGGATACGTATTACAGGGTTCCTGCTCGACAATGCGAGAATTTACGAGGCGCTGACCAAAAGGTCCTGTGTGTATGTGTGTATCCGCGTGCGCCATGCGTGGACAGCCAATTATACCCGGCTGGTATTAATCCGCTTAATTAAAGATTACGCGCAAAATTCTATTGCCCTACACGTGTATATGTCTGTGTGTGTGTGTCTTCTTGTACGGCGATCTCGTGCGTGCCTCGCTCCAATTATAAAATTTACCGAGCGTATATGTATGTATATATAGTATATATACGTGTGCGTATTGGCTTAATTTATCGAGGGTGGGCGTACGCTTTCGCCTCCTTCAATATTTTATCGAGTCGTAAATTATACATAACGAGATGGCCCGAACGCCCGTTGACGGCGTCGTCGTCGTCTTTTGGTGTTGGGTTGAGGGATAAAAAGGTGGTATATATATACGTCGGTGGCGTCGTGTCATCGAGTCGGGCAATATTTATACCGCTCGTGTATTTTTAACAAGTTCGTTTGCCTGATGTAGGGACAGTTTTATTGTTTGCGTCGTAAACGTTGTTATTATTGTGAGTGACTTTATTATATACGTTTACCAAAAAAAAGTATATTATATCTATACGTTTTTATAATGTATATTATATTAATGTTTTTCTTTTGTATATACATATATATTTATAATTAAAAGCGACGCTTTTATTATAGCTTGATAACGTTTCAACGCCATTTAATTAAACATACAACGCTCGTAAATTTCCTCCCATTGACCCTTCCGCAATGAAATAAATTAATATTTGATGGAAGACATACGAGTCGGGTGGTATATATATATATATATATCTATCAGTTACGGCAAAAAATCACGAATCAAACCCGGAACTCATCATCTCCCATACGACCACGCCCAAATTTTTAACGAAAGCTTCCCTTCAATAATGACTCAATATTTGCTCTCATAGTCAATAAACTACCCGTGGAAAAGTATTCGATTATATAGGTTAACTATGCTTAATGGCTCACTATACCCATACTGCAGCGATGACAAACTGTCTGTAACAACGCGATGGAAAATATCGAAATAAAAGAAAAAAGAAAGGAACCCTATCCATATAGACCGCAGGCAATGATTAAAACATTAAAACGAAATCCATCACGAAATCGTGCCTGCACACGCGTACAGAGAAAGAGAGTGCAGATGCGATTGAGCGCTCGGTAACCCTCCGCTGATTAATTGCCCGTGCACACGGCTAGTGTGCGAGTACCTATATGCGCAAAGACGCGAGCATACTCACTGAATTACCGCACCCTCATTAACCTCGCGACGATCATCGTCGAGAGCTTAACCCTCGCGCTCTTTTGCACGAGCAATTGTATATGTGAGGGTGCCCTCGCGAAAGAGAGAGAGAGAGAGAGAGAGAGACGTCCAACGAGCCGCACATGCGCCTTTAGAGTCGAGTTGGATTGTCAAACACTCGCGGAGAGACGCGCGCTGCCAAGTGGAATGGTTCGCTCTATAGCTATACCTATACTCGCGCTGCTGCGGTAGGTCTTTGCTCTGGATGATGGTATATATAGGTATAGAGGATATAGCTCCTCTTCGGCACGCGCACGCGCGTACCCGATTGTTTGGAAAAAGTTTAAATTGGCCGGGAAAAATGTTTTCAGACGAGCGCTGCGCACTAGTGCTAGAGAAAAAGAGAGAAAGAGAGGAGGGAGAAAACAAGGAGTGCATGAGTGAACCAAGGCAGATGGTGTGTGTGTGTATGTGTGTATGTGCTATATGGCAGAGGATTTTTAGTTTTAGAAGGGTTTCCAGTTGCAGGATATGGTATATGGATATATGTGCGTTATTGGAAAAAGTTATAGAGATCGTGAGTTGTAGTCATGATTCGATGCATACGAAATGATTTTTTGTATTGAACTTTTATGGGGTTTTGGTTCTGAACAATAAATACTCATTTTTTTTTGTTAAACTACTGTTTGTTAATTATAATGAACAAAAATAGTATATATTCGTTGATTTTAATTGTAAAATAAAAATAATGAAACGTTTTTAAAAAGAACATCGACGTTACTGTATATTTTGAATTTTTATTGTTATTGATGTATGATAATAAAAAAAAACTTTGGAATATAATTGTACGTACGGAGAAAAATTTATTGACAAATTTTACTTTTTTTAATTTTAATTTTACACTTATACTTTAAAAGAAAATTTCTTATTTTTAAAGCAGCGCTGGAACATACTCAACATGTGTGATTTTTACTATCTTAAATAGAAGTTTTTAACATTTTTATACAAAAATTTGCTTTTAAAATATTAATTTTTGTAGCAAATTTCACTATTTAAAATAGTACTTTTTATGACTACTCCAGAAATAACAAAAATTTAATATTTTAAGAGTAAAATTTGTTCTAATAATATCAAAAATTACTATTTAAACAGTAAAAATTACACATGCCAAGTGACTTCCAGTGCTACTATAAAAAAAATAATTTTTCTTATAAAAAGAATTTACAAATAAATTTTTCTCCTTGTGTTATTAACTTCATAATCCTTGTAAAACAAAAAAAGTTTAAAAACATGAATTTTAAAAAGACAGAGTTATACCTTAATACCGGTATAAACGTCCGTATAAAGCCCATTAATCTTAATATTTATATCATTTTATCGCTGATCATTAACGATAATCCTTTTTATTTAAATCCAATGCAAACGCCATTACCTCAACATTCAATCGTCACACACGCTTCGCACTCGTGACAAATGCCGGGTACTCGGTAAACTTATTAATTCCTGCCGATTGCGAGCACGCGCGCGTGGCTGAAAATTCTTCCATTACTCATTTGTACTTTATAGGCGCGCAATATCGTTATGATTTATCAAATCGACAAACAGGCATACTATATAATATATACACACGTTCATCGCGGCAACGCCCGCGCGACGCTGAGAATTTCACGCTCGCACGAGGCATAAATTAATTTCCCGTAATCATTCATTTCGACATTCCACTCTGTTTGGGCTGCTGAAATCGCGTGGATGCGCGCTCCCGGAATAATTGCTCCCGTAATGTACATTCAATAAACGGTTAATTTTAAATTGATACGCGGTTGCTCGGATTCTCGTCTCGCAGTGAAGACGCGAGACTGCGTGATTCCTCTCGTTGCTGCTCATTGCGCGCGGCTTCCGCGCACGCAGACAAGACAATTTTAATTAAAGAGGAAACGCGAGCGGGCACCAAAGTTATTTACCGAAGTTTATCGCGCACCGCTGCAACCGCCACTGCGATTCTTGCGAACTTCCGTACGCGCAAAGACGAGGCAGAAGCTCTGAATGAGAGAAGCTTCGCACCTGAGGAAAATGCTTCTCGTATACCGCAGCTATATATCGAGGAACAAGCCATATACTATAGCTATATGTGCACTCGGAGAGAGAGTCGTTAATTAACCTGCGCTCCGTGTGAAAAGGATATCGAGGCGCACGATTACGCCCGCAAGCGTCCGCCGTGTGGAAAATGGAAAAATTCCCAGGGCAAAAAAAAATCCAGTGATATATATATATATATATTCAGCGTACGCCGTCTGTTTTTCAGGGCAATACTTTTCGACTATTTCGCCGTGGCTGCTGCTGGCACATAGCGCGGGCCGGATTATTAAAATTTTTGCGATACGTTATATGTACGCCGCGCGTACCACGTGCGCTGTACTCGCGCGCGTTATTGCGGAATGGAAAAGTCATATTCACCACCGCGGCGTACGGAAGACAAGGGTTGCCTCCTCTCTCCCTCTCTCTCTCTGTCTCTCTGTGTATATGCGCGGAAAGAGATACGAAGATGAATAGGGAGCGCGAGCTTGGAAAAGAATAGGGAGAGGGAAAGGGAGAATGGAAAGCGGAAAAGCGAGACTATATACGTCGCGCGAGCGGCCGATGAAGCTTGTTTTCTTCTGTTATGGGGTTGCGTGAGCGCGCGCGCGGCGTCACCAAATGGAATATACATGAGCGCGAGCGGGTGAGACACGCGATATCATGGAACTCGATTTAGCGCTGTAATACCGCGGAATACATTACCTCGGTCTTCGTCTCCTCGCACTTTCCTTTCTCTCGCTCTCTCTCTCTGTTCTCATATAACGTGGACACAGGCCTAGGTATGCGAGAAAGCCTCCTTTTCGGAGAGCTAGACGCGTCCCTTGGGAATTCAGACCTCTCCTTCTCTTCGAGGGAGAGACAAAAAAAAAGGAAAAAAGGGACCCCTGGCGACCCTTCGTTTTGTACTTACAAGGAATAGACATTCGCGTGTACCTTGACTAGGCTTTCCGCACTCGCGCCTATATGGCCCCTACGTGTGTGAGTGTATAGACCCTCTCGACTTTATTTCAAGCGCACGCGCGGCGTATATACGTTTTGATGCTACGTGACTGCCGACCCGAATTGCGTCTCTTGGTACGTTAGCCCGTTTTTTTTCTTCTTAGTCTCGGCAAGCGTCGAGTATATTTATTAGAGTGCGGAAGTCCGCTGGGTAATTATCGCGAAGTTGGATTATGAAGTTCTAGTGGTTGATATATATAGTGGAGAGGTATATATGGATTTGTTTGTTTTGACGGTTGGAAAAAAATTTTATGAAATTTTATATTAAAAAGGAAGCATATATAGTTAAGTTTACTGCTGGAATTATGACGGAGTTTTCGTGTGAATATGATGAGAAATAAACGAAACGTAGAGTATATTAAGAATGAATTCATTTGAAATAATTATTAATGTTATTTATGATATGAAAATAAAGTAATAACATATTGCTATACCGTATTTCCAAGTTATTCAAAGAGATATAGAATAAACACAACGAAATAAAAATGGGTATCGCAATATATAATAAGCATTAAAACAATATAAAAGATTGCAGCATTTATTCTTAATACATATTAAACATGTTTATATTTTTATTTTTATCTTATATTTCACTACAACAACATTCAGCTCGAACTATATACTATAATAATTTCTGAAAGGAAAAAGGAAAATAGATAAATATAACAAAACAACGCGTTATTAAATCCTCGGAAAATTTACGCGTCGTGATATTTCGGCAGCCTCGTTCGTTTTGCGAAAAGTCAAAGTTCCTACGACAGCAGGTGTGTGCCATATTCACGACAGTGCGCGCGAATCCGTGCGCTCTGAGAAGTTTTCAGCAACATATATGTACGCGCGCCTGCTCCGTACAAACTGCGTGCCAGCGAGTGTGCAGTGATGAAACATAAATTTGTCATCGTTTCCACGCCTGATACGTGTTGTCGGACTGCCGCTTTGCTGTACTTTATATAGAAAACTTTTCCTCTTGAATGCAAAGTAATTTCGGACTTTGTAGGGGAACGAAAGATGAAAACATGTGGATGTGTGCCTGCTTCACATAAACTTTTCACCTTTATTAACTTTATTATCATATCTCACGCGTTTTCTTGAAAAATTTGTGAAGGGCGACTGATTTTGCGGGGTGCTGTATAGTAACAGTGGCTGCTGGGGATTTTTCGATCGCGCAATATAAACGTCAGATGATGATTGAAGGAGTGTGAGCGATTGGACTGTCCTGGTAATTGGATACGTCCAGAAGTTACATTTAGGGCAACGAGCTGCTGGGATGTGCGGCTCGTCCAATCAGTCAACCGACGATTATGTCAACCTGTGATTATTAGAGGGTTTCCCGTGCCTTGTTAAAAAAGAAGTAGCCATAAATGTAACCTTGTTGACCTATATTTCGAAGTTTTGAGTTTATTATACGTGGGTAGAATATTTGAGTAAACATTACCTTGATATGTACAGGGAAGTAAGAGAAATATATACGATTTTCGAATTTTATACAGGAATATTTCATAAACTTTAACTATGCATAATGTATCATTTTAATTACGTGTAAACTTCAAGTTTCATGTTCAAGGAATTTTCGTCGTAGTTTCCTGTAATAATTACACTTTACACTATCATACATTTACTCTGAATTTCTTCGAAACTTTAACGAAAAAATACTTTGCGCAACAACATCACAAATAATTCACTACCAAAAACTGAAGAAACATCAGCAACTCGTAAATAAATCATATTTTTTAATATTCCTGCATGTCCCTGTAAAATTCAAGCTCCAAATGTCAAGTCTTCTCAATTTACAAAAATATTGCAAAATCAATAAAACGCAGAGATCGCTCACGAGACATATATATACATATACGTATAGTACCAGCAGACGACTGATCGACTGACCTGTCACCTATCCCGCATCCTTTACGCCAGCCAAACAAAAAACACACATACACACAGACCAGTCGACAAAACAACAAAAAAAACCCCAATCAATCGGTCGAAAAAAATCGCTCTTCGATCTTTCGCTTGTAAAACAGCGAGCAGCCGGCCGGCGCGCGTACTTCGTCAATACAAACACTGACTCGTGAATATATATTGTCTCGCTTGCACCAACGTTATACTACTGCCTGCCAGCTATCGTATATATAACAAGCGAATGTTTGGGCTGCGAGTAGCTTGGCCAAGTCGGTCATGCTCGCCGTTGTTTTCTCGTTTTCTCGCGTCGCGAATATAACCCCTCAGGGATGACGACAGGCGGTCGCAGGCGGTGCAACGAACCCTGTGTACCCTTCGCTCAACACAATGAGAACTCTACAAGAAAGAGTATAGTAGTCTTCGCGACTCCCCGCGTGCAGCTGATCTGAAACCGAGCAAGTCAAATAAACAATCGCTCGCTCGAATCCCGTCTTTTATATACACACTCGCACTCACACGTATAAGTAAGTAAGCGGCTCTAGAGAGCTGTGACTCGTACGATCAAAAGCTTCGAATGTTTTTCTAGAATTAGCCACTTATCTCGATTAGTTTATCTTGCTACTACGCCAGAGTGTGTATAAACGCCATTACGCGGCGTACGCGAATACCAGCGAGAGATAACGTGCTACAGTAAATGTGTGTGTGGAGAACTTGACTATATATATGTAGGTGGATTTTATAAGGCGCTTTGGAAAATTGAAGCGTTAACGATAAATGGCAAATAGCGTTATCGTCGAGTATAGTAGTGCTACTACTCGGTGTGGATCTGCAGATTTTAGGAGCTGATGTACCATTACACACCTCCATAGGGGATTGGACGCGGATTTCGCATGATTAAGCAAGTTTGGCCGCCGCAGAGTTTCGCGTCTCATGAATTAATTGGAAATTTAGTTGCTATATCCATTAAGAGTTATGCGAGTGTAACGCTCCGCAGCGTTAAATCATTGATGTGCGTTTGTTAATTTTAATTGTTGCTCGTTCGAGATTATAGCCACAGATTTCAATGTAATATCTATATCGATATTGAAAATCAATAAAATAATAACAATTCCCTGGTGGAAATGCAAAACATTTTATAACTAATAACTGGGTATTTATTTTAGCGATGGCTATAAAATAGGTATTTCTTTTTCCAAATTCTAGCTTGCGTTGAAACGCTTTTTCTCATATTATTTGATCATTTTCTAGATTGAAAAATAGAATGAGTTTATCGTAGATTGGCACTAGCTAGTTCTTATCTATTTAAGAGGTTTTAAAGTTGGATAGTTTTTAGTTAGAAAATGAGTAGTAAAAGTCTAGTTATATTAGAGAAGAGCAAGACAGAAAATAATGAGAAAAAAAGAAAGTTTTCGAAATATCTCTAAAAGGGCAATCGTAAATGTTTTTCTTACCTTCATATATATTATTTATATTGTAGGAAGCTATCAGTTAACGTTGTACATCATTCAATTTAATGTCGAATTTGTAAAAAAAAATTGGAAAAAAAATTTTGATGTTATGTCACTTTAGTGCCAATCTATTAAATGGGCATAGGAGAAAAAGCGTTTTATCGCTAAAACGCTAACGATTAACTGGCCATTTTTCCTACCCATTTGTTAAGATTCTGGCCATTTCGTGATAGACGAATTTCTAGCGTAATATTTACTTTATTACTGGTAATTTAAAATGTCAATCAGCTATAATGAACTCTTGGAATAATTACTTACAGCAAAGTATCTACGATGTAAGAAAAAAAAAGGATAAGATTTTAACAATTACCTGTTGATAGTTAATTAGCGTACTTTTAATTGTTCTTGTTAATTATTACAAAAATATGCAAAATAAACGCCCAACGTGGGGCTCGAACCCACGACCCTGAGATTAAGAGTCTCATGCTCTACCGACTGAGCTAGCCGGGCTTGCCGGGTTTTAAAGATATAACTTTCTCACGTGTCAGAAGTTCGTAAGAATCTAGTAACTTCTGGCACAGTTTCAAGAAAGTGTCAAAATTTTTTGAATCACTGTTTTCTATCAAGTTTTCCTATAAAAACTTGTTCTACTGTATCTTAGGATGTTTATAACAATTGTTTATTTAAGTATTCTTATTTGCATAATTATAATATTATGTAATGTGATAACTCATTTATTACATTATTAATTAGTGCAGCGTTCTTAACAAGCATAATTATTAATAAGAAGTTTATTTATAATTCTCATGCATTTTAAGAGAGAAAAATCAGACAATCTGTCGACTATATATGTACGTTAATAAAACCGGTCGAGATGTGCTATACGCAAGGCGCTCACTTATACCTGTTTAAGTACATTTAAACCGGATCCCGCTACAGTAGCCGTTGAACGCTTTAACGTGTCACTTACCTCGTGAGAACTAGTGCTATTTTTATTCTTTATCGCTTGTTCGATTATACAGTTAATCTAAAGTTATACCGACCGATTACTCGAAGAAGTAGCGTAATTAACAAGGTCTACAAACTAGTTCAATGTACAGTACTAATTTTTTTATATTTACGTGTTCTTTTCAATTATACATAAAATTTTTTAAAAATGAAAAATAATGAGATTACGTGGATGGCGGTGAAATATTAAAAATTTTATTAAAAATTCTTTGACAATGCTTTTCGAAAACATGCAAAAGCATTTTCATAAAAGCATTTTCATCACTTTATAATAAATTGTTTTATGTTTGAGCTTATAATATTACTTTTTTTATAATAATATCAAATAACAAATGGAAAGTGTGCTTGGTTTTGAAAATTACAATCTAATCAATAAAAGAAATTATTTAAAATTATTGTTTTTGAAATAATATAATTTTTAATAATAATACATTAACAATATTTCCTAATTGAAAAAGGTAATCAAATAATTATTGAAACGTTATTTCCACCATAATTGAAACCACAAATATTCTCATAAATTTACACCAGCAGATGCGAATGTAATGTGTCTCACATAACGTATAAATGTAGTTATGCAACGCAATAAACGTCATATTATCAATAATTTTCATGTAAACTGAATGATGAGAGCATAAATAAGAGGTAATAAAATAAAAAAAAAATTCGACGAGGATGGGATTCGAACCCACGCGTGCAGAGCACATTGGATTAGCAGTCCAACGCCTTAACCACTCGGCCACCTCGTCCTTGCGGGAGCCCGCGTATACAACTCCGGTGGGAATCTCTAATGACAAATATGGCTTTGAAGCGGTTGAATTCTAAAAATACTGATCGTTATTTTTCGAAAATTTTGTGATATTTACGGTTTTTGAGCATATTAGAATATATATTGATCGAGGCAGTGTTCACTTCAATGAACTTCCCGAATGTTGTAATGAATAATAAATTAAATTAATAATGTATTCATTAAGGCCTACGTTATTATAATTTAATTTATTCTGTAACATTTTCCAACCGCGATAATTATATTAAAGTTAACGTGAAAATTATTATGCAATTAACAATTCACGATTTGTTAAATGATAAAGTGCATGTGGCTCTGTGACCTAAAAGTGATATTATCAGCATGTATATCCAACATTTGCCAACAACTTTTTTCTTTAAAATTATTGAAGATTTTTTAGAATTCATTATTTAAAAATATGAATAAATAAATTGTAAGAGATAAATATATTCTGTGTAGTAAATTATAGTAATGCAGAATAGTTGAAATTTAGTTAAGAAAAATAAAACAGAATATTTTGTGTATCATTCGGTACAGTGAATGACGTTATCGACTTCTTTCGGATGCAGGGGACGATAACAGAAAGTCTTTTTAATAATTTACAATAATAGTGCTCTACAATATAAAAAAATATTTTCACGGATTATATTAAAAATCCTTTATGTGGATTAGAATAAAAATAGTTTATTTTTGCAAATCACATATTGGTGGTACAATAACAATTTAACAATGCTGAACAACGTTAATACATTTTAAAGATCTGAATTACGTAACATTTTAATTACTCTTGAAAATATATATATATATATATATATATATTATTGATATTCTTATATTACTTAATTAAACATAAGATAACATTGTTTATATATTTTTATGAAACATTAAAAATCATTATTCTCAGAAAATCAAGTAGGAATCCCATAGAAATTGTTTATAAAGCCTTATTTACTTTAAACGCGTTCTATTGTTAGTACACAAACGCTGAACCGTTGCAGCGAAACTCTTATATAACGACAAATAGACCTTCCTCATTCAGCAATTCCAACCTAAACAAACGCATTTCGCACTTTAGATAAATTCACAATATTTCCAAGTGCGAAACATGCCTCGAAATACGAAAAAGGTCACGTTACGGCGTACAGCAACAATCTACTTCTCATTCTCTCTCTCTCTCTCTCTCTTCGTCATAAATATTGCAGGCGCACGTCGCCGCGCGTGCAGATGCTACTCGCTGTGTTATATGCCATTGCCAGGGACGCGCGGGCGAGCATTTTAAAGCCCTACTATCAGCGACGAGCTTTAAAGTGATTAAACGACGAAAGTGTGCGCGCGCGCGCTCGCGCTGGGAAAATCTCTTTCTCTCTCCAACGCTTTTGCTCTCCAATGTTCGTTCACCGCAGATCGATGAGTCGATCCGTCGAAGGTATTTATTGTCGAGAGCGCTTGCGCTGCCTGCCGCTCGCGAAGCATCTGCCGCTCTTTAAATTATGCGCTACATTTGCTCTGCGAAGCGGCAACCCTAAATCAGCTTTCCTTTTAAACGTGAGCGCATATAGGGAGAGAAAGACCGAGAGAGAGAGAGAGAGAGAGAGGAAAAAAGCTGAGAGACGAACCCTCCCGCACGCCCGCGTGCCTGTGGCTTTGATGTTGTCGTTGTATGTGCGAGCGCGTGCAGGCCGCCTCATGTGTGTACGTGTGCCGCGCGAACGCACAGTTGTCACCTGTCCCCTTGATTTTTTACTCGACCGTTAAGGGCGCGCGTTGTTACTTTGCGATGAGTTATTCCGAGGTAATTATTCAGTTATATTTTTTGAAGACTGTGATATGCTTTTTGACTTGATTCATCGTTATAAGATATTTTAACGTTCCTGGTGTAAGAATGAAAGATAAACTCGATTATAAGGTTCGAATTATAGTGTAGAAAACTATAATTGGCTGGTAAAACATGACTGAGGCATTGCTGTATACAGACATTAGACTTGTAACAATGAACAATCGTGGTAGCAGTAAGTAGAGTATGATATATCATTTTGAATTTTTATCGTGCTGCCATATTTGAGTATTAAAGAGTAAAATTTAAATTACATTTAAATCATATTATTTATAGTCTAATACGAACATAGCAAAAAATAATTTTCTGAATAATCTACGTTTCAAACGACCAGTTTTAATTTCATTGTACTCGGTTCTCCAGAAATCAACTACACAATTAAAGTGAATGAAGTGGAATTTTACGCATTCTACCTTATACAATGGCTTTAGCAACGTGTTTTTGCAATTCAGTACAGTGCATATTTTTCGTACATGAGAGATTGATAGTTTGGAATACAGAAATAGTTTTCAAATTCGCTTATTTATAAATACATTTTATTAGTGAAAAACATTTGTAGAAATTCCGTGTACAATAGTCAGTTAAATATACATACAAAGAGAACAAAGTATTTATTCTACACGATAATAAGAAAAATAGATCAATTATGTGGTAGTAATAATAGTAAATTATGCAATTTATACATTTACAAAGTATATACTTAGAGTATAATATCTCGTATATAAATATAATTCATAAATATTTTTCTTCAAATACTGTATTTACATGTAGACGTCGATCATTTTAATGTTTAATTAAATAATATTTTGAAAACGGCCGTTTTAAAGTGATTGTATATAAATTAAATTATTCATGCATTAAAAGAGTCTTAATAAAGTAGCGGTAGTTATAATTAAACTGTTGATATCGTATAACAAAACGTAGTATATAGTTAAACGTTGACTGTAGAACAAAGGTCTCTTAAACGGTAGTGAATCGATTGAAGTGCTAACAACGCTAATGAATTGCACAATAATCGCTAGACTACGCAAGTAGCGGCTTAAAGAATATGAGATACATTTTGTTCTCTGAGTTATTAGGCCACTTCGCTTTCACTTCCACTATTTCGAAAACATATACAATTACTTCGTCTATATCGCTCTCTCCCTCTTTATCTCGATGTTACATTAAGAAATCATAATACATCGAACTTTATATTGCAAATATAATAAATATTTTATATTTGATGCATTCGAACTAAGCGTTTAAAATATTAAAGTAACGCAAAGTTCTACACATGTAAATTAAGATAAAAAGGTAAATATTGTTAATTTTGACGTATAATTATAATAATATAATTCCTGAAAGTAATGAACATTAATCATTGAAATCATAATAAATGATTCGAAAAAAATCATAATTCGTTTTTGTACGTACAAATGTACAAAAAGCTTTAGAAATCGGTAATGAATTTTTATTGAATATTTCTTATCCAATACTTGGTGGCACTGGAGCTTGTTGCAGAGTGCTCACATTTATTGGTGATATTTTCTTCTCAGTGCTTCCAGGTTTGCTGCCGTTCTTTACCACTTTTGTGATTTCGAGTTTATTTCCTTTTTGCGTATCCTTGTAATGTAGGAATCCTGCGCCTCCAGCCATCAACAATCCGAATATTGACATAAACCACTTCATATATCTGTAACATTATTATGAAATGATTGATTACAAAATACAGCTACCAAAGCTTCTAATTTCGTAAAAACATGCAAACTTACTTCACAATGTTAACTACTTGATGTCCAGCTTTTACTTGCTTTATTAAATAATCCGGCAAAACAACGCCTTCTTCTACCCAGAAGAGAGGTAACAATGCTTCAGGAAAATTTTTCATAACTTTGAACTTCTCCACTTTGTGTATCATAATATTAAATTGCAATCGCTTCCTTGCACTTAGCGGCGAACCCGTGAATGGTTCAAAGTCTAAAAATATGGCATGCTCTTCCTGTTTTGATATAATAAAGTTATACAAAGATTATACATTTATAAACTATTTATCCGTAAATTCTTACAAGATTTTCAGGAGATTTGAAATATTACCTCTGTTGGATTCAAGCCGTCGACCATATTCAAATAAGCTTCATCGGCTAAATAGAAATGAGGATGTGAGGCGACCAGAGGGACTCCGACACATTTAAACAGATCCATAACTCCTTTCTTAAGACAAGTATCTGGAGTCGGACAGTAACATTTTTGAGAAGGATCCGTATTAGGATCACCCAAAAATGCGGAGTACCGATTTGTTGTTAAACCTATTTCAAAGAACAAAGCAATGTTACTTGTACGTTAAGAGTCAATGTTTTGAAATTCTTACCAGAGATTTTCACTTTCATTCCAGTATAAGTAGCTGGTAAACTGCGACACAAATCTGGAGCGAAAGAAACTACGTCTTCATTCTCATAAAAGAATGGATGGAAAATGGTTCCATCGGTTCCGAAAAATGTATCACAATGATCATCATCCCATTTCGATATGTTTGTTTTCCCATCCCATTCAACAACCATGCCGACGTCCATCAAATTTTTAACTCCTCGTAATACGCGAAGACGTTTCTTACCAGATGTGTCATTTTTCTGCAATTAATAGAAGAATTATAATTCATAAATATCCATAACAATCGATGAATGATCCATGAAATATTTATAGTCTTCGATTCTATTAACTAACCGCTCCGAGGAATGAAAATCTATACCGATCCTCGCCATCTTTTTGAAGATCGTCAGAATTCTCTCTTAATATCCCACAAACAGCACCTCCAGCAAAATCTGTCACTGTACAATCAATTGGTAAACCATTAAACAACATATCCATAGCTTTTACTTTCACGAAAACATTATCAGGATTTTTGAAGATGCTATTGACTGCCTTATCTAAAAAGAATGCAAATAGTTAGATTTTCCAAAGAAATGTCGTACATCATTAAAAATATGAAATAATTACTCACTGATTACAGGAACCATGGTAGGCTTTTCTCTGACTGTTGTCATAACCATTGCTAATATAAAAAGATGAGGTAGCACCAGTTCTTCATCACCGGTCAGTCCTTCGCTCATGTCAGGTCGGAAAATCCACTTATTTTTTATAGCATACTCTACGGTATCATCTTCTTCTCGGTCAGTAAGAGTAGTTTTTTCTTGCCATTCTCTGGAAATAAAATATTTTTTATTTTATTTTAATCAAAATTCAGATAAATAATTTCTGTACTTACTCAAAGAAGTAAGGCCCAACTTGTCGAACAATTGGTTTTGCTCCATTCTTAATTTCATCAGGATTTGTGATGTTAAACAACCACATTCGAAATTCAAGTGCAAAAGGGAATTTACTCCACATCGCTCGCATATCCGATCCATCTTTCAATGCCACTTGCTAAACATAAATAATTCTTGTTGAGAATGTTAAGTCATTCCTCTAATGTAATAATAATTCGTGTAAGAAATACAGTTATAAATATTTTTATATCAAGTATATATAAGAGAGAATATTTTTTCCGGAAAACGAAATAGTAAATTATAATTTACGTTCAATGAATATATAGCCGTCAAGGCCACGGTACAACAATGCAATAAGCATACTTTAATTACGTTCTCTACATGAGTTGACGATTTTCGTACTTCTGAAAAATAGAAAGAGACAACGAGTTATGCAAAAACGTAGTCGTCGCTATACAATCACAAATTTTACTAATTTTACAATTTATTTAACCAAACGCTCATCTAGGTTTGAGAAAAGTTTATGTAAATATTTATATAATTAAAATTAGAGAAGTGATAAATAACTCTTAAAATAGTTTTCAAGTTTAAATTATTAAATATAATTAATGAATGAATATAAGTTCTAGTAACAAATATCAACTGAACAACAAGAAATATTTTATTAACCTTTTAGTAAATACAAGAAAAGACCTAAATGCCACTGAGCTTCAACACGTCAGTTAATATAAATAGTATCCCAAACTTTACAGCTACTCAGTTTCATTTTACTCCTTTATACATTGCATAGCAAACTAAGTAACTTTATAATAAAAGTTCAAGGAGTATCACGTTAGGTGACAATGGCAGTGGAGGAGAATCGCATAGCAAATTAATTCTATAGTCTCATTTCAACGAGCGTCCGCGTCAAGCTTCAACACCTTCGCCTTCGGTGCAAAAAAAGAGAGAATCAATTCCATAGTTACGATCGATATGAAACTAAGTGTAAAAACGAAGTAATGTTACATTTTATATCTCGACACTTGTACAGTATAGTATCGTGGTGTAAATTAAATGCTACCTAGTTATTACACATTTATACAACCCTTACGTATTAATACATAATTAAAATGGTATTATTGATATGAGTAGAGATGAATTATAGAATAAAAGATAGATTTATTGTTATGGAAATATATCGAATTATAATTCATGGAAAAGGGAATGTTTCTAGTTTTATTATTAAGAATACATTATATAGAAAAAAGACTATAGAAATAATAAATTGTTTCTCAGTATTATGTTAAAACAGATTAAAAATTAACATACCCTATTTGCTAATTTAAATTAGTTTTAAAAGAAAACGAAAAGGACATTTTAAATTTGGAGATTAGAATACGAGAAAAGAATGAATCAGCACTAACAAGATTTTTCGATGCCAAAATATGTAGCAAGCCGAAATATTAGACGGTAACCCAACCATTTGAACAACTGAAGTAAACGATATTTTTTAATGTATATTTGAATGAAATACTCAAAAATATGTTATGTGTGTTATACTCATTATTCAGTCTTGAAAAAGCTTACATACAACTGCAAAAAAAATTTATATGTAACTAGATAACGCGAAATTTTATTACTTTTTTTAGAATGAAAAAATATCAACTTATTTAAAAGTTATGATAGTTACACTTTAATCAAAATGCATCAAACACATATAAAATTAAATCTCTAGTTTCTGCGCTTTATAGACGGTTTTAATCGTAGCTTTTGAACAAGTTGATATTTTTTAAATGTAAAAAATGCAATGAAAAGTTCACGTTTCTTTTCAATTCTTTACAATTGTATATGAGGCGTGGAAAAAGTAAATAATTAACATAAAAACAGGCCAGTTTTTTCAATATTTCTTGAATGCATCTAAAAATATCGATAACTTTAGTTTAATGCAGCAGTAGGGTCTAATATTGCGGCTATCTCCATATTTTGGCATCTAGAAACATCTATTAAGGTTTGAAGAAGCCGCGATCTGGATCGAAGATACTTTCCTTATACGAATGCACACTATGAATCGTTATATGTTTTGTAAAGCGTCCTGTCCCTACAATCTGATCCTTCAAATAATGTTGTTCATATTTACATAACATTACTGTAATCATCTACGCGTTCTTGCGATAGAGTTTTGTCACTATTCTTAAGATTCAATGGTATAGAAAAAATAAATTACTAACAAATAGTTTTTAATAAATAGTTGTAACTAATGTTTTCAAATATTAAGTTACTAAAAAAAAAAAAAGAAATAGAATTACAGTTTGACGTGCTCCGTAGAATAAAAATGACAGATCACATGGACTCGTAACGCGCCGTTAAGCAAACCTTCCTTTGTAAATACACTCACCTTATGAACTTGTGACTTGAGAACCATGGGAAATAGCATCCAACCGAAGGAGACCCCGAACACAAACATGGACACCCCACCGATGCCAATTTTCATCGCACGAGAGAGCTTCATTTTTCTTCCTTCTCCTTTCGGCTCTTCCAGAAGACTATTCAGAAATTTTACGACCTGTCGAAACTTCGTGGACTTGCGTAGTTGCGCTCGAACATGGGCATAGGCTTTGCCAAGCCCAGTGCTTACCTCCTTCACTGAAATTCTCCTAAAGTTTCCAAAATTCCCTAGGCAAAATCCTTCTTCCAACTCTGTTCTCTATCACATACACACACGCGCATGCCCGCTATTTATCAAAATTTAGCTTGAATCCAAAGTATCGTATCGAATTTCGTGGCCAGGATGATACCAGAGGGGCCACTGACGGGGTATCGGCGTGTCTCGAGCGAAGTGACCGACTACGTGCGACTGTGTTCGCGTAAGGTGATCGGCGCGCGATCGCGTGAGACGTCAACCGTCTTTGCGCATTAACGACTATCGCGCGCGCGCGCGCGCGAGCGACCCTGTAATGAGCTCGTCGGACACGCGGGGGAGTGAGGACACACACTTACGAGGGACAATAGGAAATGTCATATCGTCGAGTGTACGATACTGTGAGTTGTTTTTTTTTCTTACTCCTTCTTCTTCTTTCTACTTCTCTTCTATATTCTATGCTAAGACTCGTGAGTAGTGGAAGGGGAACGCGCGTCAACCTGTTATTTGCGCGGTGTAATTCACGATGATTTTCCGAATTAAAAGGCTATCTCGCTGCGTATGTGCATCGGGTCATTAGTAAAAAAAAAGGAAACACGCGTTTGTGTGTGTCGAGAGGCAGTGATGCGCGAGTACGCGCTTTAAGGCAGCAACGTTCGTGGTATATATGTGTATAGCTGCCGTGTGTGGTATGATTTACGAACTGTTTTTATATACGGGTCTTCCGTATTTTTGTTCCACCGCGACGATTAAACAATGTCACATTGACACGTGCGGAAAAATCAGTTAAGCCCCAGGAAATGGGATGACTTAACATTTTCTATTATTCAACCTTATTTTCAATTTTCAGTTAACGTAATGCTGTATTTCGTATATATGCGGTCAAGAGCATGATTACGTTATTGAGAACATGATTTTCTGTATACATATTGCTCGTTAAGTAAATCCGGATATGATATCAATTTGTAGTATTAATAACATATTGCAATTAATAATTTAATTACATAATTTAAGGTACTAACAGATAGTGACTAAGCATTTCTTTGTATTACTACTTGTAGACCTATAATTTCACATTAGATTAAGGGAACACATATGCGAAATGGCTTTCTTGGTAAGTTCATAAATTATATAAAAGAGAAGATATACCTTGTAACAAAACGTTGGGTAGATACATTTTTTTTTTAAAATACATACCTTCTCATACAGAATCCATTGTTGAATGCCGGATGTATAAAAGAAAATTATATACCTTGCAGAAGGTTCTTAGTTCAATTCTATAAATCTGAGTTTTTATACAAATTTAACTAATGCTACCATATATCCGTGAATTCTTTGTACTTAGCTGAATAACATATTATTATATGTTGATTAAAAATTCCCTTTCTCATGCTTTATTGCGTACACGTACGAAAAGTGCGCAATTGCAAATGAACAGCGAATTCTTCGATGTCCTTCAGCATACCTACACCCCGGATACACGTATACTAATAAACAAATTTTCTTAATTACTCTATTACTTAACATTGTAAAATACTTATAAATTCATCCACTTAATAAAATTTAAAATTGCAATAAGTAGATGAAAAAGCATATAGTAATGCTGACTAGACGTAAACATTTTTTAAATGCTCTTCGCAAGATATTATAAATTAAATATTCAATAGCCTCCTCAAAAAAGTGACTAAGTTACTTTTTTTCCAACTACATTGCTGCAACATGCATCTAACAATGCGCGACGACTATAGTTCATTGATTAATGTTATTAAAAATTTTCGTCAATCAACTAGTTACATGGGCGTGAAAGTCTCTGGATAATTCATCGCGTAATTTGCAACTAGCTACCGCCTATTTTATTTCGATTTTCCACCCGCACAGGGCCATTATATATAGAAACTTCGCGGCGCTCTTTATATATACACGCCCATTCTCCTGTCGGCCAAAGTTGAAATAATTCGACGTCCCCGAGCGCGGGGGTAAAAGAAGAGAGAAAGAGAGAGAATGAGTAAAAATACTACATTCTCCCCCTCGAAATTCATCGAGCGTATATACCAAGCCTGCGAACGACATCGCTGACCGTCCGCCTTTCTTCTTTCCTCTTTGCACTCACCCCCTCGTCTCACTTTCGATTTCTATTCGGTGGACGATCGATGCTGACAGTAATTAGGCATGGCACTGGCGTGTGTCCTTTTCTCTCAAAGAGGCAAAAAGCCACGTCGGTACGATTGAGAGAGAGCCACAGAGAGATACGACGAGTACCCGCGTATAAAACGTGAAAAACCTACCAGCAGAGAGGGAAAGAGAGAGAGAGTGAAAGAAAAGCGGAAACGAGGAAAGCTCGTTCCTGGGCCCGGCCTGGGCGCAAAAACGCGGGTGATAATAAATCCCGGAGGCAGCTACTATAGCTAGAGCACGCGAGTACGACCGGGAGGATCATTTGCCGCGCGGTGGAACGTACACAATGGCTTTTTCCCGAGCGGCGACGAGGACGACCCTTTTCTCGCCGCGCCTGCACACCCTCGGTTTTCCGGGAGAGAGAGAGTGAGAGAGAGAGAGAGAGAGTGGCGCTGACTTACTTGGCGCGTTACTCGCGTCAATTAGGCTTTATTACGAATGCCATTACCTTGATTAATACCGTTAAACGCGTTAAGATTGCGCAAGAGCTTTTGGTAGTGTAGGGTAGATGAGACACGGCTTGTTCCTCATCGGGATATAATAATGAGAAGTCGTGTTTTATACCCCTCCCGTCTCCCTTCGTCCTGATGCGAGAGAATAATTTTTTTTAATAAAAATTAATGTGATTTGTTCCGAGGTCTCGAATGTAATCAAATCTTTAAATAATTATCATAAGTTATAATGAAGTTGAAAATAACATGGAAATAACAATATTTACAAGAGATATATTAGTAACATTAAAGATTATTTTCGTAACATTCAATCAGAAATTGAATACAGTTTGTCAAAGCCTTCCTTAATCCTACCTAATTCAAATAATTACCTATATCTCGCATCTTTTACAAGCAGTCGACCATATATACGAGGTTTTCCGTCAATTTTACGAAACATCCGAATCTACCCCTAGACTGAATCACAGTAAGTTTCACGCACGGAATTCCTCTTCATGCGATGCACACATTTCGCGCGACGTGGTCCTTTGAAAATTGCGCGCGCTTCCGTCCTTATATAGACGCACACATTGTGCGCGTGCGCCCTAGCGCAACACACAGGGAAAGAGAGAGAAAGAGGCAGAGAGAGAGATAAAAAGAGGGATAATCTGGATTAGCGTCAGAGTTACCGCTCTCCGCCTATCGGGGGAAAATCCTGACATTTGATTTTCACGTTCAATGGATTCGCGAAGTATGAAATGTGATTGAAAAAGGGATTTCGAAGGACGTTTATACTTGTCAAGTAGACGCGCGCGAGCGCGATGCTCTATCTCTTGGCCCACGACAACTGCCACTGGCCCCTGTATACTCTCCTGTCTCCGTGTTATAGGTATAGAGAGCGATGACGAAAAAGAGAGTAGAAGAGGGTGCGCGTAAAAATCTATATATGCTGTCGAGAGCCATTCATCATAAAACTGTTACGTGAAAATGTTATTTTGCTCGGCTCTATGGATTGCTGAAAGGCGGATTCAGTGTTATTTTGAGATCGGAGTCGTAGATTCTTTTTTGTTAATTATTTATTTTTTGGCAGTACATTTTGTTTATCAAGAAAATTTTTATATCTTACTCTTTGTATATTTTTCGTACGAATATATAAAAAATTTTAGTTATTTTACTTGAAGTATATTTTTATTTGAATAAAAATATACTTTTACTGCAAACATCTTTTTTTATCTTTACGTCGAAAAATATAGAAAAGTTTATATTTACTAAAACTTTTTATATACCTAAAACGTAACGAGAAACGTATTTATATTTATTATTCAAGAATTGACATTGATAAAAAATATTTAACGAGAATCTATAATTGTTAATGGCTTATCAGTAAATACTATAGTAATTGTAGAGAGTGGATTAATGATGAGAGCAATTATCTTATGCCGTGTCCATTAACGACTTTGATCGCATTTAGTTTTTGAACTATCCATTTGGTCGCTTTCAAATATTTCAATCCTCGGACATTAAGCATACAATATTACTGGAATACATTAATAATGAAGATCATTTTAATATGCATCACGTACTAATGTGTTGGAATATTTAATTATTCAATTTGCTCGTGCGTTATAGCGTTATTCAAAAAGTTAATTAATAAGTTTCATAAATTGTTGCTTACACTTAATTCTATAGTGCTTTTATAATTAAAACTTTATAGTCCCCTTATTTATTTTAAACATTTGAGTTGCGAAATATAAATAAACTTATGAAATATAAGCTACTTAACGTTTGAACTTAAGGAGTATGATTGTCAACATTGTTTAGAAGTGAAAATTACTATAAGTCTCTGCAAGTGAATTTAATGCTCGCATAAGACAACGGACTAATACCCAAATACCATTGCGTATTCAATTTAAGACGTAATTTAGCAAAGCACTGCAGCTATATATATAGCAGTAGTACAGACAATTCGGAATTCTCAATATTTATCAAGGACAATGGTATTACTCCGGAATGTTCACTCACTATTAGTCTGATCCGATATTGCACTGCTTCAAATCTCTCGATTTACGTTAATAATATAAAATAAAACTCGTTTTATGTACCTAAAAAAATCTATTTACATATTTAATATTTATAGCATAGGAAAAAAATGTAGAATTTAAAATATTCATTTATTTTTTTCTTGAAATATACAATTTAACTTTACGCATGACCAAACCCGTCAACTTTCTTTGCTTTTCATACTTGGAAAAACTACTTTCCATAAAATCATGAATAAACTTTTCTTTTTTAATTTAACACCGTGCCGCGTTCATCCATAAATTTAAATGCTTTATCGTCCAGCGCACTCCTCTCCAACAAAAATATCTTCTTGGCGTGCATTTCGCGAAACAGCATCACGCGCAACATCAATACGTCAAACACATATACACACACAAAAGCCTAAAGAAAAAGAAAAACAAGAAGAAGAGAAAGAAAAAGTCAGCAACGCATCAGGAGGGTCTCTGTGAAACTTTCACCCATCACCTCCTCCCAACCAAAATTCGACCTTCAAAAAGGAGGGGAATAAGAATCCATCCTCTCCCAAAACAAAGAAAGCTTCCTCGGAAAATAGAGAAGCCAGCGCTCGTATAGCCGTCGTCTCGCGGAAAATAATAATTCCCCTCGCATCTCCGAAGCTGCTCTTGTTGACACGTCGTTTAGCAGCCGCGGCACGCGCCGAAATTCGTGCAGCTTTCTACTCGGCAATGCGGAGAGCGAGAGATAGAGAGGAAGACGCCGCGAGTATCGAACGCGCCGCGCAGCAGCAGCAGCAGCATCACCCCCCGCTATATACCCGCCGTGCCGTTTCCATGGCGCGCCAGCAGCAGCAGCAGCCGCCAGAGCGTCGCCAGCTGGACAACGACTTCTCTTTATCACACCGGGGCGAGCTCGTTCTCCTTAATTTTTTCCGCGATTCGTTAGAGCCGTATATATATACGCGCAAGCACCGTACCGATCGTTAAAGGTAGAGAGAGAGAGAGAGGAACGAAGCCGGAGGGGTCGAGAGTTTTATGAAGACGGATTCCCGCGCAATTAGACATCCGGGGCTTTTAATATTTTCTTCTCGCTCCTTTCTTTTTTTTCTTCTCCTTTTCCGAAATTTAATAAGACTTTACGGCGATGCTCGCGGATTAACGTCGCGGCGGTTTACAGCCGTTATTAAAATGTGGTATATATAGAGGGTGTTTCGCGCAGGCAGGCGCGCATAGCCTTGTAAGAGCGACAGTTTGCAAAATTACGCGCGTACGGCTCGATGTATATATACAGTCATTGTGACACGCAGCGGTGGCCCAGTTTATATATATATACACGCTGGTTGCAGCGTATAAAGCCCGCGATTACCCTTTGCTAACGCGCGCTTTATGTATATATATATATACCTATACGCGTCACTCTGTGTGTTTGTTTTTCGAGCTTTAGGTGTATATATATATATATATATATTTGCACTACTCTTCCGCGTTTTCTAGTTCAATTTTTGTAAAAGCTCTGCGCCTCTGCTGCTGGGGTTACGAGCGAGTGAGCAAGTTTTGGAGGGAACTCAGATGAATTGTACATAACAACAGGTGTAGCTTCTTTTTTTTCCTTTCTCAGATACCATAGGTGCAGGTAGGTAGATAGATAGAGAGGCTCTATATAACTGCACACGGGGGAAAGTGCAAAGTTTCGCTGTTTGCGCATTGATTGGCGAGTATATAACGTCGTTACATATACGCGAATTGATTTTGTAATCTTGTTAAACTGCACGCGCGCTTTTAAATACAATGTACTCGTTCGAAAGCTTTCAGAACTCTCGGGATGCGTTTAAATATTATTTATAACGCTTGTTAAAACTTTAAGATATAACAATTCTATATTTACATAGAATGCAACAGCAGTCGCGAGAAAATACGACAAATTCTTTTCTTTCTACTTCTATAAAAATAATTCCTTTTCTTACTCCTACTTCGCGTCAAAATGATCATCTGCAATTCATCATGAAAACAAAGTTAAAAAGTCGAATTTGCCGCGTTAAAGAAGTTGGCTGCACTCGCATTAAATCCGACGCAAACATTAGCATATCGTATAATCGAGTTAAAGTCCACAGCTCCGAGCGAATAATCCACTTGCGATCTTCTTCTCGCCGCCGGACTCTCTCTCTCTCTCTCTCTCTTGCTTTACCTCAACTGATGCAACGCGCTTCTAGTCTCATGCACCGTCGACGCATCGCGTCGAGTTAAAGGGCCTCGGGTGTAGGTACTAACATATATATATACACATGCACACACCTATACACACTCGGGTGCATTACCCAAGTGTTTTGGTACACGCGCACGCGCGCGTTCGCGTCGACTCGACTTTGCATCCGCGTAAACAGCCGCGAGAGTGAGTGAGAGAGAGAGAGATGTAGTAGTCGCCCCCTTATGAATTATTTATAAGCGTGCACGCCGAGTGTCTGAACGCGAGTGCTACGACGACGACGACTTTGACGGCCCCGTAAATTGGAATGAAAAATTCGTCGTCGCCGTTGTCGTTGCATATATACCCACCGCCACGTCGATATATCCGCGAGCTATACGGAAATCGTAAACGCACAATACCACGACGAGCTTTCCTCTCCCGCGCGTTTTTGCCGGCGGTTAAATTTTACGCGGCCGGCGAGCTTCGTTTTTCCGACACTATACCCTCGACGCCGGTCTCTGCATGCGCGCTAATGGAAAGGGTATATACGTATCCCAAGCGTTCTTTTGCGCCGCCTGGCTTTTTATGGGTTTTTATTCATGGGTTTTTGTTCGTGACGCCGGCGCCGGTGTGTATATATATATATATGTATATACACACGTAGAAGCCGTGGCAGCTACTCGTTTGAGAGGTTAATTCGAGTATTAAGGAAGGGGTTTTGAGTTTATCAAAGGTGTATTTATGTTGTTTGGGGGCGGAGGAGAGAGCAAGAGAGAGGCTTTTCATTTTCATAATGAACGGTTAAAGGAGATGTCTTGTTACATTGAGGGGGTGAGCTGACGGTCTTCGGGCTACTGCGTGTTATCTTTGCATGATTGCGTATAGTCGGATGGTAATTTGGAGTAGCAGGGAATAGGTTAGATGATTATGATACAGAACGGCGGGTAGACAATGTATACAGTTGAGTGGACAAAATTTCATAGAAAATGTATTGAATTTCTGTAATGGGGAATAATTGCGAGACGCATGGTATATATACATCTATACGTATAAATTAGGATAATAGGTATATGAACTTTATACACCCTTTCTCTTTGTTAATTCCTCTCGACGATTAATTGAACAATAATTTTATTGAAATGACTTTTCATTAAAGCACATAGACGTAAAATCCATTTCGAAATAAATATTACATCCTATTTGCAAACATCAGTACTACAAAGGTCCAGTTCAAAGCAAATAAGACGTCACCGAGGAATTACAGCCGTAGGCACTTTCCTTTACACAAAGAAGTATTGCGCGTTGTGACGAAATAATAGCCGAATTTCGTGAAACAAAAGGACTCGTATAATATATACATAATTTAACAGTATTATACTAATAATGTATATAATATTAAATTAATTTTTAATACTTAATTATATGGATTTCGCTGTACGCAGAAATCAGTGTTTATATTACATCACCTCGGGACAAACAGAGTGGCCGCTCCGTTGTCGTGTAGTCTCGCACCCTCGTCACGATGCAGCAACGGGCGAGAATGACGACGGCTATAAAAATCTTGATAAGGAAGTCTCGTCTTCATTTCGTGCCCGGTCCAATGATTGAAACGTGCCGCCCCTAAAAAGCAAACATAGGGAGTAAGAAGCCAAAGCCATATAGTATATACGTACCAGGTTTATTACGGAGATACAAGTAATGCATTCTTGAAGTATTATATTCGCTTTTATTACCGTATTGATTTCGTCTGGGATTCGTGTAGCTTTTTTCCCTTATACACATTTATATTATATTCTAGAAAATCTTACGACTGTTCTCTGTGACAAATATATACATTGTTATTCATAACGCTTTAGTTCAAGAATTGCTTCTACGTACCCATCAAATTATACAATAACAACGACATTTCACTCTTTTTTCTCGTTTTTCTCTACCAGTATAGGTATAATAAAAGTTTAACACATGTGTGTATCTATACCTATATATGTACTCCATGAATCGCGTATCAAAATTGCCCTATACGCGGGCGAGCGGATACAAATATTTTCACCCCCCTCCTATATGTATATACACACGCGTGCGACAGGGAAATCCACTGTCCCGTAAATAATCCACTAAAACAACGTTTTTCCACGCTACAACCAAATTCATCATTACGACCTTTGACCATACCCTTCTCCCACTCCTCACGCTCCACTCGAAATCCAACACCCCTTTATTTTTCTCTCCCTCGCACGCGCGCATGCAAGCGACTGCAGCATCGACAACGAGAGCAAAAAAAAAACAGCACTCCAATTAAGCTGGAGCATATAGTAGCTCGAAATTTCGCGCGAATTCGGCAGCAACAGGGTAAATCCATTAAAAAATTGCCGACAGGGCGCGAATAACTGCACCTGCACATATATACCCCATTGCAGCCCTCGCGCGCGTGCCTTTCTAACATTTCAATCTCACTCTCTTTCCCTCTCGCACGCCTTCTAATAGACTAAAATATTTATTGCGCGACGCGTACACTTCGATATTTGAATTGCACACCTTTCCTCTCTCTCTCTCTCTCTCTCTCTCTCTCTGAAACACACGTGTGCAATGCAATATTTTTTTCCGACACATGTGCGCGGGGTTTCATCGAGAAAGGCAAACACAGCGACAGCGTCGCGTTGGGAATTAATACGGCCGATCGCGTTGGGAGTACATCGCGAATTATCAACGCGCGCGCCTCGCGAAATATATAGCAGATAGGGAAAAGAGAGAGAGAGAGAGAGAGAGAGGATGAGAGAGGTTTATTTATTTGGCCTATTCGCTCGTCAACGAGCGACGACTCGTCATGCGGCTGGCGACCGCAATATCCGGGACGTGTATATACGTATATATATATACCGCGTAGCCGCTGTTGCTGTACACCCCTCCCATAGCATGAAGCGCAACGGCGGTGGCACGTCTGCTGCGTGTTTTTTTCGCACGCCAACGGCGATGTATTGCGAGCAGCGGAGGATACAGTTTTTCTTTGCGAACGAGAAAGTTTAGCGAGAGTTAGGTAGAGAAGTTTCCAGGCGATTTTTTAAGTGAATTTCGCCTTTTAGCCGGTGAGTCATCGTCGGTGGTTTCGAGTGTTATATAGGGGAAAAGTTGGTGATTGGCAGGATATATAGTTTCCTTTTTTTTCGTTTATAAACATTTCGTTATTTGAAATAAATCGGTAATGAATATGTTTTTTTTTTTAATAAAGTTGCAGTGACGCGGGTATACCAGAAATAAAGTTCAAATTGTTCCGGATTGGAATTAAAATATGAATTTTATTTTACGTATTTCAGCGAAAAATTGATTGACCTATGGCGTTTGATTTTATTATTATTGCCTTAATGACGATGCTTTTCCGTTCGTCGGCGATAAACAAATACATTTTATTTATTTATTAAGCGCATAAAATAATACGTCCATCATTGCTCTGATCATTATTATTATTATTATTATCGTTCTCATTTATGAAATGTCCGATAAATCCGCCGAATGAATTTTCAGTTTAAAAATTATCGTAAATCTCACGATAATCTAGAAAAATCAAAAGTTGGTGTAAAAATCGCTGGAACATGAGTAGTAAAGTAGAATTAATGCATTTCGCAACACGAAAATTAACGCATTTTTATGATAATATCACTTTAGTACTACGATTATTACTCTATCGTCGCATTTATTCCTCATCATAAAATTTTGAATTTCGATCTAAATACTTACAATGACATTTCTCTGACTATACGCGAAGATAGAAGCAATCTCGCGCGCTATCACTCTGATTTGAAATGGCTGGATTTGCATTTTCGTAGAGATGGAGAATTCAAGTGAAATTGTTTGTAATGAAATGAGCTTATTCAAACGTAATGATAATATTTGATGCTACACAAGCTTTTGTTCGCTTCAATTGTTTCGTTACATTACTGTATAGATGAACACATGAAATTATTATATAAACCTTATTTGCATAATCCTCAAAGACTACCAATATAGCACAAGTGTTCTTTTACGTTTTCTCAAAATAATACCATACAATCCTTATCGATTTTGAATTATTCAATAAGCTTTCACATATCGTTTTTGCTCGAACTGATAATTTCAAATATGCTTTTAAGATTATAGCTTTGGCAGAAAAATGTCCACTTCTATTTTGAATTTGTGGTTTTACTTTTGTATTCTTTTCAAATAGAATCTCTAAACAAATTACACAAAATAGCTTTCGAAAAATTATCATTCATCATCAAAAAATCATCTATACTTTTTTTTATAACTATCGGAGAAAAATAGTTTTTCTCGACTTTTTATAAAAATTGACAATTTTTTCGTAAAATTACCCAATTATAAAATTTTATTCTGTAATAGAAATATTAAGTCACCCAGAAAATTTAAATTTAATTTTATGAAATTTTTGATAAATATATGCAGCATATGTATATTATATTTTACTATTTATAAATAAAAATTTCACGATGATTTATCAAAAAAAATATTAGTGCCCACTTGAGATCCTTCATTGATACGATCAAACAGACTACGAAGCCACCTAAAATAAACATAAACACACCGTAGCACTAATCGAAAATCTCTCATAACCAACCACACCCATACTGCTATATAAAACCTTGAAAGTTTCGCAGAAGCGTAAGTATTTGAACCGATGATCATCGTTCCGTATAGCCACTCCTCACAATCACCCTATACATACCACCAGCTTCTCCCCCCAAACAACAACAGAAAAAACCACGCGACCGCACGCTCCGACGTCTTCCGACAAAGCCGACCATCCAACCAACCAACCAGTCGCACGCGCGGGCGATCACTCGAAATAATCACTTTCCTCGAGCAGCAGCAGCAGCAGCAGCAACAGCAGCCAACCGTGTATGCGGGTTCTCACCGCAAGCCTCAGGACACGCGAAAGTTCGACAGTGCGCGTATATGTACGGCTGGTTCCTTGAATGGCGCGGATTATGCCGCGGGAGGTGCGCGCTCTTGTAACACACGTGTCGAACGTATTATGTATAGGATACCGGTGTGTGCCTCTCATACTCTCTCTCTCTCTCTCTCTCTCTCGTCGCGGCGAAGTAGCCTAATTATAGTTGATCCGATAATGGGGAGAACGCTCCGCACACGTGTAGATACATGTATATATGTAGAGATATATATGGGAGCGAAACGAGGGGCGGAGGATTTTCACGGGCTGCTGCGGCTCGTCAAAGGCTGCCGCTGCGATGCTTGAATTTTTCAGTAGGCCCGACACCCTAGAGGTGAGATTGTGTGTGCGGGTTATGGATGATGATGGGTGAGTGTTTAAGTGTTGCGGATGTGAGGATTGGTATTGACTGGATTTGCGAACGCAGGGAAATTTTTTTAGAGGGTTGGAAGTGATTCTTTTTACGATATTAAAATCAAAGTAGCGACGTGAAAATCTGATTTTTATTTTATGGCATTCGATTGGTAATTGATGGAGATGAAAATAAAATAGCTGTTACAACTAAATTCGTGAAATGATTGTTAACTATAATGTCGAAATTACTTCTCATCAATACTATATGACTCCTAAAATTAAACTCTACAAGATATTAATGAATTGGTATAGGATGTATATAAAATATACCATAAATAGTTGTAAATCAGTACTTACAAGAAAATAAAACTGTAAACATAGCTACAACATTTACTATTAGATAAGGATTATGCGAAATATATCACAGATCTACAATTATTTGTTTATAAGTTAACTGAAAAGTTGTGCGGATCAAATTCATTTGAGAAAATAATTTTTTACAGATTCAAACTGCACAACTCTTAATAAAACTCAAATTTAAAATTTTTGAACAGTAAAAAATACATATTAATTTCTTATTAATTATCTGCTCGACCCCCTATCTGAAGAATAACTTCCTACAATATAATAAAGTCGCCAAAAAATGATACTCTCACCTCACAAACTGTTCAAAAAAACTCTTGAATACGTTGTACAGCGAGAACTCGTGCACTCGCGGGCGGTGCGGATCTCACAGTGAATTATGCCCGTTAAAATAGTAAAATGCACCGATAATGGAATAATAAAAAAACGCCCGTAATTCATTCGTCGTTTTACGGCCAATAAAACGCGCAGTTCGGTCGCTCGCTCGAGCTATACGCGAACGAACGTACGAACGAACGTTGGCAGCTTGTAAAATAAGAGTAGTTTTATTTTTCATAGGAATTTTCAGATTTTATTGCCCCTCCTCGGCGGCGCGTACAGCGTAAAATGATGATCATGATGTCGATGGCGGCAAACCTAATTCACCCCTTCGTATATATGAGCCACGCTAGCTTATATCAAATATGTCAGTCTGTCGGAAAATTTTAATATACCATATATATATAGGCTGTAGTGGGTGACACCGCACGGATGAATTTGTCCGCGCGCGTGATTGCTTCATTTTCGGGCCACATCGAGCGCGATGACCCGGATCTCGGTCGTATGAGGAAAAATTTCGGTATTGAATTAATGGTGCTCGCGTGTAGTGAGTTGGAAGATCAGGGGATGAACGACGTGGTTATCATTAAAGAGCATATCTATTGACTATTTGATGTGCCTTAATGATTATACGAGGTTTAAACGAAAATCACAAAGTAACGCGCAGTTTTTACGTAAATAAAATTATGTTTTACTGAAATACAAGAAACGGAATGATATTACTAAGAAATGTTTGTAAATCAATAAGCTCGTATAATCATTCGCATAAATGACGCATCGTACATCTCGTGTCAAAGAAAATTTACGTATGTTCTCGGCAGCGCATACTTCTTTTTACACGCAACGTGCTATAAATATATAAGGTAGCAGAGAAGATGTATGCAGTACCGAGGTCAAAGTTGTATACACCAAGAGAAACGAAGATAGTCGCTCTGTTTCGTTCGTATAAACATTTTTCTATGATGAAGCGTCTGCTCTGGAAACTGCGAAACACTTCTAAAGAGCATTGACTTCACTTTCCTGGCAGGCTGCTGCTGCTGCTGCTGCTACGCGCGGTCGTCGTACACGCGTAACAGAGAAATAAGGTCACCGATTTCTTCCTTTTAGAAATTTTATATTTTCTGTGTAAACTTTATACTTACATTCTTCGTGTCTTATTTTCGCGCGAGTGAAAGGCAGTAAAAAGGTTCGGAATAACAGTTTAAAAATAACGGCCCCGTGCGTTTTCCAACCCTCGGTAATGGCACTACTGCAGTGCTGGCTTTATTGCAAACGTTAAAATTATTTTCTTTTTTATTTGCCTCGTCATTGTGCCGTTCATTTTTCTCTATATTACACACGGCGTCTAATTGAAATTGGCATCGAGTGTTGAAATAAAAATATATATTTTTCGCTAAAATAGATATATTGACGTAATAAGCTTTATGAAAACTGTTATATCCTATATTGCAACTTTATACGAAACATTTCTTCCACTTGTCAATTTACTAAGAATGAAAAAGAAAACAATTTAATTTCGATACTCCGCAAACTCAGCGCCTTCGAAAACCAAAACTCGCCGAAAATAAGAACGACTCTTATCTTTTCAACCCACATCTCTCTGCCAAGACGAGGCAGTAGCAGCATCCAACTCAAACGCCAAAAACTACGCACCACTTCGAAATTCTTTCGCTTAAAATCGAATCAATTCTCCCTGTTACCCTCCTCTTCTCCAATACAGATACATACAGACCCGACCAATAAAACTCCTCCTCCTCAACACACAGACCTTTCGCACGATCGATCCCCTCTCCGTATATACTGCAACTGTCAAATTCGCCCTCCGACAATAAGCAGCAGCAGCAGCAGGATGAGGAACCGCGTGTTCGCGTATATTAAACCAACGCTCGTCTCTCTCTCTCACGACGACTACGAAGCTTAATTATCGCGACCCTATACTCGACGCGACGCCTTCTCCATGATAATAGGGGCTCCTCGGGTTTATATATCGATTGGTCCATGAGTATATCTACATACATATATACATACGTACCCACGGCGTTAACCCAAATCGCCAGGCTTGGAGCCGATCCAGAGACGCAGTTATACGAGGAGATAACCGGAGGATGCGATTTCGCGCGAGCGAGAGAGCAAGTCTGGCCTCACGCGATTGTCGCCTCCCCTATACGTCGCAGGGATTTGTACGAAGTCCACGCGCGCGTAGAGATGGTTAATCCTCGATGGTTGTAGTAGCAGCGTGTGCGCGCGCGCCAAGAATGGTATAGCTGGGCACAAGAGGAAAGCGAGGAGACGGTTTTTATGCTGGGATTTGGGATTTATAAGCGGTAAGAAGAGTTTTTGGTAGCTGAGCGTTTGAATGAGTTCCTTTATGACCTGAATTAGCACGACGCGCGTGTGTTGTTATACATATATAGGATGCGAAGCCGGAGATGCGTGCGTTGTGGAAAAGTAAAACGAGAGTTTGATGCGTGTTGTTTTAAAAGTAATATAGGAGGAAGATATAAAAAAAGGATATAACGAGTGTCGTTTAATAATATTTCGGAAATATAATGCGTCTTAAAAGTTATTGTTTCGAAGATTCATAAAGTGTTCGAGGAATATTTATCTCATATATAAATTGCAAGTATACTTATATATTTCTACGTAATTTAACGTGATCATTACATTTAACCTCTCCCATACATAACTCTTCCAGAAACCCCGTAAATAGCCCGACTGTATAGTGCAATAAATGTACAGCTCGGTGAATTGTCTATTGGTTCGCCCACTTAAACTTAAAGTGCACTTGCAGTTGAAAACAAAAACTTCGAGAGAACTGTATATATACATATACACATTGCCCCTAGAGGCGGGGATTTCTCACCTGATGTGAAACCCTCCTTAACGCGTGGACCATTATTTTTCCAAGCGGGGAAAAAAATGCGACTTGAAAACAGCAAGAGAAGTCGATTTGTTCTATACATTAGTAGAATAAGGCCGCGGTGCCATAGGGAATAGTATATGTATATACACGGAATCTTGATGGTTAATGAACCGCAACTGCACTTTCAGAACTCTCTCTCAAAGCGAATATTTTTTTTATTCTTTCTTTACTCTTATATATATACACTGTTGTACGAAGCAGTTTCATCCTTCGTGGCCGTAAATAATTTGATTGGACGATTTATCAGCAGTTACTCAATGCAGGTAGCGTTTATTCTGACCCGACCTCAAGTACATCCTTAAATTTCACCTCGATTGTTATGGACTGCTCGAACTTGGGATAGTATCAGATCGAGTTATTAGCGCAGTTCGAAGTTAAAATCCGCGCGGTGCTCTTTATTACATAAAACGTATTACTACCGGTCGGATCAAATATGACCTCGCAGAAACTTTTGTTCGTCTTCGTAATTGTTCTCGTTTTTTTTTTAATACCGATAAAATACCCGCGGATTAGAAAGTTTCTCTCGCGAATCTCGCGAGCGACGCGTATCTCGCATCCGCGAGTGAGTTTTAACGATTGATAAATCGTCGATTAAATAAAAAATAACGAGTCTTTTTCTTTACCTCCTTCCTTATACTCTCGTCTATAATAAAGCAACATCGATAAAAGCAATCTACTTGTCGCGCACGCGCGTGAGGCCAATATGAAGCGGCGGCATCGGCTGCAAAGCGATATATAAAACGCGGTAGTACTGGTATATAGCAACGCAGCTAACCGGCGGAGGTAAGAGACCGTAAAGATCCTCTTAGCCGAATTAAAATCCATTTAATCGGCCGTTGTGCTTTCTCTCTCTCTCTTTCCCGTATACTCGCACTGTACTCTATCCATCTCTGTCCGATCGCGAAGAGAAATAATTCAATTTAGAGAAAATGGTGCGAGGCGAGTACACGAGTGCAGTGGGCAAGTAGGGAATACGTATGCCCGTTGCATTCGTGTGGGTATATATATGTGTATGTGTGTATCGTGGACAATGTAAGGCTTTTAGGGGGTTAATGTTGCTCTAATTGAAGTGATTTTCACTTTGATTTTAACGCGCTGATTGGACGATTGCCAGTATTATAGGCCGGATCGTACATATATAATTTAGTATTGTAAAATTTAATGGAGTAAATTAATACCAGACTACGACATTAATTGGAATTGAAAATTATATTGAATTGAAATGAGGTGCAAAATAAATAAAAAAAAAGATAAGATTTATAATAAATCAACCAAGATGTATTGTCGGAAGAGTTGCTGAGCTAAGATTTATATCGACCTTTTTTTCTTTTACATTAAATATAACGACCGTATTACGATATAAAATTATAAAAGGATCGGTCAGTTACAAGCCCTTCGTTCACCTATAATGACTTTCTCGAGATATCAAGAAACCTAACTACATAAATAGATTATAAGACATTAAAACTACCCCTGACCATTAACCCCCTATGTCTAAAATCATGAAAAAAATACTTCAGTAACCCACCTATAATAAATATTACCCCCTTCATGCAGTGGCATGTCTTTCTCAACGATTGCCTACCATTAAAAACGTCGTGTAAAACAAATGAAGCGCTTAGAGGGAAAAAGCGAGCGACGATATTCAGACCCCTCCGAAAATTCCACAGCCTACCAAAAACACGCACCCCCCTCACACAGCCCAGTCTTCTATCAGCAGAACCTCGGCAGATATACACTCATCCACCTCGCGACACCTCTCTCTCTTTCCCTCCTACACCGACTATACACGTACACAACGCAGCACCTCCGATTCTCGCACAAAGGCAATAATTGCATTACCACTAGTGTATACGTACACACGTACACATAGACGAGCGCGTATACGCGCGCGAACTCTCGGCAGCTCGTAATTCAAGGCCCCGCCGGCCATCCATTTGCCGTGCGCAGGGGGGGAGCTACACCGCGGCTCTCCTCTCTCTCTCTCTCGCTCCTTATTTAAGCGCTTCCGCCCCCCTGTCACTGGCCGAGCGCGACCGATCGACTACACCAATCTTCCGTACGTATATATATAGAGAGAGGGTTGCAAAAAAAAACAGCTCGTAATTGCTCACCGCATGACGAGATCATCCGCGAAGTCGTAGTGTATATATATATATATATAGAGGCACGCTTGCTTTCCGAAAGTCAATCAACGTCGGTGAGTGCGGAACAGCAGCAGCAGCAACAGCAGCAGCAAGCAAGCTGTCACTGGGAACGAAGCATTGTATGCGTGCGCATTCGCTAATTGACTGCGGTACGCGCAACGGAGGTGTGTGTATATATATATATATATATATATATGGATGGACGTATACTGACGAACAGGGTTTCTTATTGCAGTGCGGTGAGAGGTGAGACCGGATGAAGCTGCTGCTGTTATGTGTTCGTCCAGATAATACGAAGAGAAAGAGGATGCGACGGGAATGTGGGTGGTTTAGATTTAAAACATTTGAGCTGTGGATTAGGGTTAGATAAGTATCGTGGAGATTCACGAGCTGTAAACATATTTTTATGGATGTAATAGAGACAGAGTTGACAAGTCGTCATCGTCACTGTCATAAGCTATTGAGCTCTGTGTTTCCGGATATATATTAGGATGCCCACGACGTATATATATGCAGCATGATTTTTAAATCTAAAATGTAACCATATATAAAGCGGCTTATAAAAATACATTAAACGTGCGATGGCCTTCCAAGTGCGTATTCCTATATGAATTAATACTTTAATGTAGGTATAATGGTAATAAAATCAATTTTTCAAACACTATAGCAGATCTAATTTAATTTCCTCATGAGGCGAACAGCTGCAGGAAGATATTTCATATATATAGTGGTATAAAGAGGAGTGGTCTGGTGTATAATTGAACCGTAATAAAAAATGCATATTCATTTTTTTTGTTCGCTTCCATAAAGAATCCATTATTGGCTTGCGCGGATATTGTTCTCCTGCTGAATGGAACTTTTCGCGGTATCGACTTTCATTCATTAACACTCAATTGAATCAATATTAAATACTAGTCGGAACTATAAATCCTTGGCAAGCAATGTCGCGCTATTGAATGACGTATATTTTAAATTTAACAATATTATATACGCAGTGTAAATCATAGATAATACTACACAACGTGAGTATATGTATATTATTAACTTTTTCTATTATAAATCCCGGCTTTGCATTGCAAATCCAGTGGCACTAAAAATTCTTTACATCCAAATACCTGCACGGCACATATATATATTCACGTACATAGAAAAGCGAAAGAAAGAGACTACGGCATTGATATACCAACAGCACCAAGCCCCCAAGCTTAACGCCAAAGCTCGGCGAGTCGGGTATAAATTACATTTTTTTTTTTTGCTTCAAAATCACGACCTCGCGCGCAAGTATATATACGCGCCTATCTTAATTAACTAAGGCACATTCATTAGAGCACAATGTCGCACCCCTGCGCTGGCGAAAAAAAATGTATCTATATATACACGTGTATATATAAGTATATATACACACATCGACGGTGAATGAGTTACGGTGGCGGTGGCACGGGCGCGATATTCTTTTGAAAAGCCTGCGCGGAACCCGGTGCGATACAAATTAGAAGAGCCCGTGGATATAATACCACACAGCAGAGGGTAACGAGCTCCACACGGTCCCGTATATGTATATACACGAGATTATATATATACATATATACGTATAGCAACATATAGCGTACGTAACTCATCACCCTATACACACCGAGACGGGCTTACTTTACCTCCTCTTTCTATTTGCAAATCTCTCTGGCCTCGCGCGCGTCCATCTAGATACGCGCGGCGTTTAACAAGCGCATTAGGCTTCGTCCCGATACGCACACACGACTATATATGCAAGCCCTTTTAAAAGATGGCGCGCCGTACGCGCGCGCCCACTTCTGACGTCAATGGGCCGTGTAATCGGATTAGGATCGACGGACGTTCTATGTGTGTGCGAATGAATGAATAGCGCCAGCCAGGAGCTTCCATCTGTCGATTTTTCCAGACTCCTTCGGGGGCTTCCCTTCTATTTTGACTGCGCGCGAATCTGGAACGCGAACATGCATATATATAGTATTATAGATATATGTGAGGTTCCCTTGCGCTCGGGAAAATTCGAAAAGTAGATTCTTTCCGGACTCGGGTTTCGATAACGTGATTATATACGCACGCTGATCGCCGCAGGGTTTTAGATCGGCCGATACGGATTGCGATGATATTGGAAGTATATGTATATTGATAGGGGAGGAGGCGAGTATATATGCCGCGTGTACCAGCTGGAATAGGGATAAACATTTTCGGAAATAAAATTCCGAGAGGGTCGCGATGAGGGAAGAGTTCGACGTGTGTTAAACGCGATTTGAAAGTTTTATCGAATCGGGCAGCTTTGATTGAATGAGGAGAGGTACGGAACTTTCTCAAGATATATATATATATATATATACGTAATACGTGATTTATAAAGACGACGCGAATCGTATTATTTTACACTATGATAAGTTAGGTTACGCAAATTAAAGGCAGTGTCGCAGTACAGGTGTCGCTAACGGCTAGGTATAGTAGTACACTACGCAACTAAATATTTACCGACGAGTTTTAGACATTAGACAGCATACACTACTACTTACTACATATATACACACTTCAATCGATCTCTCTATATATATATCCATGATGCACACGCGCATTGCATACTGCAGCATATAAACACACACGCGCGTTGAATTATACCGAAATCGCGTTTTATTCAATAACTCCAACCCCGCATACACACGTACGATGCACTCGATCGTGAGAGCACAATGCGCGCGTTGTATATGGCGAATCAATCAAACGCTAATACATCGCGTGTACGTGCCACATTACGAGCTTTGAGTTATATCAAAATGTAGTTATTATATATTATGCGCGCGCGCTTGTACGTCGTATAATCGTCGTTATGCGCGCGCTATTACAACGCCATTCGCGCGAATTATGGGCGTGTATATAATAATGAATCGATAATCCGAATAGCATTTGTAGAGAAGAGAGGGTTAAATCGTATCCGTTCATTTATATATATACACTATATTGAACCTTGTCGTGGCTTTGGAATTCAGGCCGAGCGTGTACGTGAACTTATCCCTTCTATACTATTGTGCGGGGGCGCGAAAACTCGGGAAAGCATCTTGACCCTTGCGAATCCCCTTAAAAGCTCGCTCGCTCGCTCGCTCGCGAGTAAAAGATTTAATCCCCTCGCAAGGGATGAAAAAAAGCAAGGAAAAGACGCGTCTCTCTATATATATGTATATATACTATATACTGCAGCTTGTAATCCTTTCGCCGGTTGCGACGAGGAGAGAGATACGTATAGCATCGATCGTACGAGACGGCTGGCTCCTCGGGCTGTGTGTTCTCTCTTTCTCTCCCTCTGGTCTAGTATATATACCACACGAGAGACGAGCGCGGGCGGACGCGCTATCGGCTTTACATCCTGGAGTATTCCACCGTCGCGCGACTCAATCCACTCTTCTCTCTCTCTCTCTCTCCGCGCGTTTGTCTCGTACAATAGTACGCGCACGCGAGTCTTGTGTATAAGTATATAGGAGTAGTATAGTACGCCACGAGCGCGCTTGAGGCTATGCCGCTAGAGAGCTTCTTTGAAGCAAAGTAGTCACAAGTCCGTGACCGAGTTGCACTCGCGGAAAATATCTGATAAAGCGACAAATTGGCTAGAAACTGCCTGAGTAGTTGTGCTGTTGTACTGTTTATGCCCCTCTTTTTTCGAGAGCACGCGGCAATAGCATGAGTTGCTTGCAGAGAGAGAGAGAGAGAGAGAGAGAGGAAGTCTCTCTCTCTTTCTCGCGACTTCTACGCTCCCTTTGCGCGCTTTCGAGAGTAAACCGCCCCGGTGTCTCTTCTGCGCGCGCTTCCGCTCCTTATCCACTTTCGCAAAGTCAATTCTCTCTCGAGGCAGGCGGGCTGGCAGACACGCGCGAAAGCGGCGAACAAGGTGAAGCTCTTTTAGCAGCCAGTGCGCGCACCGTCTTCTTCTTCTTCTTCTTCTTGCTTCTTGTTCTCTCTACGTCGCTACCGTATTGCAATATTGACTCTTGGGCTATCCCGAACGCGCACGCAGCTTCTTTCCTCTTTCTCTACTGTCTTTCTCCCCCTCTCTCTCTCTCTCTCTCTCTCTCTCTCTTGCTCTCTCCTCTTCTTCCGCAAGAATACACACACGCGCGCACAGCTATTTCCCGATTTCCGGCTGGAGCGCGGTCGCGAATGTATAGATTAAACGTCCGGTGTAAACGGGTGAGGTTTTGCGTTTAAAATTGCCTTTTCTTTGCGCGTTTCGTCGTTGTTTTCTGGCAATAAAGCTTTGCCAGCAGCAGCAGCAACCAGAGCGCGAGCATAGCGCACGGCTTTGAGCTTTAATAAAAATTTCCCTGTAAATGTTGCTCTACTGTTCTGTTTTTATCGCGGCAGGCTGGCGCCTTTAAAAGGTATACATGCATTTTTCTATGTGTACGTGTGTGCACGCGTGTTATCGCGAAGGTTAAATGTTTTTTTTTTTAATGCCACTGAGCTTTTATCTGCCCTATCAATTTCCCTGGTTAACAATGCTTTCTGCCGATTCTGCGAATGCGTCGCTCGATAATCAAAAGTTCATGCGCGTATAAGGTTTATTTTTGTACTGTTCCCGGTCGCTGAGTGTCGGGCAATGATTTTCTGCGTTGCGCGTTTTTAAAAGCACTGTCGATGTGTCAAGGTGGGTATTTTTTACGACGTTGTTCGCTAGTGTTATTTTTTTACGACGGTTGTCGGAGATTGATTGACGGTAAAATTGTCGCAATTTCGGTTTTTTTTTTCATAAATTTCAGTTTTGTAAATACAAATATATTGCTCAAATGAAAAATAGGATAAACTAAACGATAAAATGTAGAACAACAATGCATTAAAAAAACTTTTACGTTTTTAAACTGGTCATAAAACGAAAAATGAAAGATTTTATAGTGTACTTATTACGGTCCCGCGATAAATGATTGGCTTACGTAAATTCTCATTCGCAATGCAGCGACACAGAAATAAAATATGACCGATACAAATTAAACTACAACGCGAGAAATATCCCTAAAAAATCACATCACGATATAAAGCAAATCCCAATACATCGAATAAAAAAAAAAGAACAAACCACAACAGCGCGTATCAATTAAATCATCATCCCGTCTAATATCTCCGTAATTGCCAGTGATTTGTCCGAACTATAGGAAAACAACAACGACGTGGCAGCGCACGCCTGCTACAAGCTATTCCATACTCCCTCGAGAGAGAGAGAGGGAGAGAGCAACGCGCTAAAGGGCCATTAAAAATTGGTTAATTGGTGTACAACGGCCCTGTTTAATTCGTTCTATTTTTAGAATTGCCAGTCCTAGCCGTCGTCACCGCCACAGCGGCGTCTATCGATCGAAACTTTCGAGGCGGTGCGCGCACTTAACCCAATTCGTTTCCCGCAGCCCGACTTCTGCAGTTCTCTATGTACACGCGACCGAGCGATCAATTAAAATTAAAATAAAGAACAATGCATACAAATCGCCCTCTACTCCCTTCCTTTTATCAGTCGTATAGCGAGGAAATCAGAGTTTCCCGGGGCCTCTTCAGGTACCACTACTACTATACTACCGTCGGTGTGTCCCCTCGGAGCTTCCGAGCAGTTACCTCCGAAGATTCCTGAAGCCCACTTGTGTGGTGAAGTAGTCAGCGGCGCTGCCTTTTTCTCTCTCTCTTTCACTCGCCTATTTTCTTCCCCTCTTTCTTTCACTCTCTCTGTCTCTCTCTATATATATACCGTATATGGCGCTCGAGTACAATGCGCGCAGCTCCCCCTTCGCCTCTTCGCTCCGCATGGTTTAAAATTTAATATTATATCGTATTCGAGAAGAGAAAGAGGGTCTCCTAGGGAATTTTGTAGACCGGTTTGTAGCTTTTGTGCTCGCGTGTGGGGTAGGTAAGTACAAGGTGTATATATATATATATATGTATATATAAGAATGCGTATAATATATAAATTATTTATAAGGCGTGTGTGTAAGCGGTAATTATTAGAGACAGTTTTGTAAATAAATGATCTTTATGGGGGATAAGTAGAGGATGAATTTTTGAATGAGGGATTAAAGAACGACTCGGCCTCTTTCATACAAAATTAATGGTTATTTAGTGCCAGGGTGCATTATGTTCAAAGGAAACTTTAAATTAATTTTTTAACCTTCTTGTAAGCCATCTTAATAAATATAAAAACGTATCGACATATATCTATCCTTCTTTAAAATGTTTAAGGTACGAAATGAAAAGTCCCAATTTTTTTTAAACTACTGCCAATTAGAAATGTTTTAATTCAAAAGGCACTTTTCTAGGTTAATGAGTTCCCTACCCCGGTCTTCTTCCTCATTTCAACGCTGCCAAAAATTGGCTGTCCGAGTGGACATTGATTAAAACTTCACTCCTCTCGAATCCCCACATAAATTATTATCTCTCACCTAAAAAAAACACTTCTCTCCTATACAAAATCTTCCGGAATTTCGATAAAAATTCACGCATTTTTACCCTGTCGAAAACAAAAATTGCATCATCAACTATATACTAACGTAGCTCTTACATGTCCTGGTTTCGCGGCCCCGGCCGCATCCTTGCTTCGATCGCGCAGTATTGCAGTCGCTCGTTTTACGTCCTATTTCGTCGTCATTGTCGCTCTCTCTCACTCTTCCTTCCACTCGCTATACGGCGGCGACGGCGAGCGAAACCCTTTCGAGCGCAGCGGCGCCCGCCTGGCTGCCTGCCTCCCAGGCGCCGGCGGACCTGCTGGTGTCGTTGCTGCTGCTGCTGCTGCTGCACGATAGAGTATATAGATGGAGGAGAGAAGTCGAAGAGAGAAGAGTCTGCGGAAAATCCCTTTAAGACGCCCGACGACGACGACGACGACGCTCGTCTCTTCATTTTCTTATAATTTTCTTTTCCTCGCGTTGTACCTTTTTTTCTCTCGTGAGAGAGAGAAAAAGTGGTAGATAGGAAGAAGGCCTTGCACTCCTTCATATTCATTTTTTCTCGTTTTCCAGCGTCGAAATTGCTTTCTTCCGGCGTGCACCACCCCGCTCCTTGCAATCTGTGGCCGACGCGACCGAGCTTTGCTCAAAGTCCGCGAGCTTTCTTCTCTCCAATGCGCGGAAAATCTTTTTTTAATTATTGATAGGAGATTGTGCAGAGACCCATGACACAGAAAAGTGCCGAGCGACTCGCGCTCATTTGCATTATATGCGGGTGTTATGCTACGATGCGGGGCAATACACTTTATCGATGTTGTTTCGTTAAGCGCTGAGCTCTCGCGTATTTCCTTTAATAAATTACTTTCAGTTTTCGCATTTTCGCGTGCTAGTCGAATTGTTAACTTGCCTCTCATTTGTATATCGTAAATATACGTTTACACGTCGTATAATACATGCGTGCAATGAAAAATTCATGATGTATAAAAATAAAATTCAATGTTTAAAAGAAGACTGTAGCGTTTGATCAGCTGTGCAAATAGTGTGACACTTTACCGATACGCACCTGTAATTTATTATCTTTAAATAATAGTCTAACACATTTTCACAAAAAATAAAGAACAAACATTATTACCAGCTCACATTATATTAATATATATTATATTCGAAACAAGATATTACATAGGATTTTGTCATATTTCCTAGAATCCGTAAATCGAATATCAGTTGGCACGAAACCAATATTGTTAAATAACAACCGTACATTGTTACAACATCGCACACCAAAAACGAAAACAAATCAGCTGACACGCGGCAAGGATCAAAAGCTACACACCAGTGCACACACCGCAATAAAACCATATTTCCCTTTTGATCAACCGATACCTTCGGCAAACTCTCGGCACAAGGATACAATTTATTCCCTCTCTATACATCCGATATATATCCAGATGAAATTTCTACCACCATTATATGTACATCTACACACATATATACACACACACACTTTATCATCGCATCTTTCGGCACTCTCCATTCATCTCGTGCCTGCCGAGTAAATATTTAATATAAGAAAACATTCTTCGCCGCGTATTTATACTCTCTTCTTACCTCTCTCTTTTTCGTATTTATTTTTTCCAACCCCGCGGGGCGAAAGAAAGAGAGAGTGAAGCTTTTTTCGCGCGCGAACGGCTGGCGCCAGGCGTCTTTTTATTCATCGGGTAAGATTTAAGTGTTTAATAACCGCCCCCGCGGTGGCTATACACAGACCCCTGGCGCCATATTTCAGCAGCCGTTTGCTCGTTTCTCCTCCCTGCGCGCAAGATGCACGCGCTTGCTTATCACTCTCCTTTCTTCTTGCCGAGCTTCGGCAACGCTTTGCATTCATGATTTTCCATGATTCGCGTGGTAGTATAGTGATGGTAGGTCCAGTATGGAAAATGAGATAGCCCGGCTTTTATGAATTTTTCGCCTGGTATTACAAATCGTCTTATTTACCTTTATTAATATACCCCGTGGCCGGATATCAATTTTTTTCCTTACTTTCGTCAGCTTCTATAGCTAGCGTTCTGAGAAACGAGATGGAGAATGTGGTGATATAAAGGGTAGCAAATTGTTACAGATGTGTGTCGTATATTTTGTTTTATTTTACTTTTATTTCACAGCTATTATTATACATATACTCGAGCTAGCTGCTCTGTTTTCGAGAGAAATATTAGACGTTCCTCGTAAAAAAATATTACATAACTTCACGCAGGATCATAGAGAAGTGTCTTTAATGTAAGTTTAACGGCGCAGTAAAACGAAGTTAATGCATTATTCATTTTCATTCCAATCCTCACACACATATATATATAGCATACTACTTTATTCGCGTTTTTGCTATTTCAAGGCTCAAAAAAAAAATATAATTCATTATACAGTCATATAATATTTATTCTCCAAGCAGATAACACGTACCAGCTGTTCGTAAAATGACGATGTAATTTCAGGGTAGATCCTTAAGAATCAAACATTTCTGAAACTCACCGAACTTTGTTTTACCAAATATACACACACACAGGTATTTATTTGACCGGTCCTAAATCAATATTTGACGCTATACAACACAACCTCTCTATACATCACGGGATAACTGCGCTTCAGGCGCGTTGCAAGTCCCGTTAAAATGCACATTCAAACTAAAAACCATTCAAGCAACACCTCCAGCTCGCATACAATACCTACGTGCTTACGTAATCACATTAATCCCCTTCCATTCTCAAGAGCATTGCCGTCCTTTTCATTCATACGCATCTAAAAGCTCTCCCTCCATCTCGCCCGCAGTCGTTCCCAAAAAACGAGGAGATGAGAAAAACCTCGAACGAGAGAGAAGAGTAAGAAAAAAAATCGTAGAAACTAATCCGTCCGCGGGTTCAGTAGTGGCGTACATTTCTTCAGCCCATACCACGTAGCTAAGCCCCGGCTACTTACGGTATTAGCGCTTTGCAGCCGAGGCGACGTTGGGTGACTTTTTGCCGTGTTACACTACGACGCGCGCGCGTGTCTCTCCTATACTCACTATACCCTCGGGGCGAGCGACGACCCGCGAGTGGTCGCACAAGAAACGCGTATATATAGCGGTATAATACGAACGCTGGCGTTGTCGTGCGTGTACGCGTGTGCGTGCAACGGCAAAAAGCTGTCGACCCTCCGAGAAGATGCGTAGGCCGCAGCAGCCTTTGTAAACAACGGGGTGACAAATGACGAGAGCAGAGCGAGAGAGAAAAAATCCTATCCTATTCGACCGTTGCTCTCCTTTGAGGATGATAAGAGCAAGGTTTGCTATAGCGAGTTTGGCTATGAGGAGAAGGAAGCGCGTGCGCGGAATGGCCGAGAGAGAGAGAGAGAGAGAGAGAGGAAATGAGAGACCGTGCGGAATTTTGAGGAGAGAGAGCGGGGTAGAGGGTGGAAAAAATTTGTCGGATGTTGGGGGGATGATGCGCGGCCGTAAAGGGGAGCTTCATTTTTATTGATCTACCAAGCGTGGCTTTAAGGTACTCTGTGGAATGTTAATTGACTTGCGGCGAGTTTGCAGCTCTTGATTGTTGCATTAAATATTAACAAAGGATAACGCTGGTTTAATTAGACTGTCGGCCAGCTTCTTCTTCTTTTTGAAAATGTTTCGTGAAGTATATATATATGGAAGTGAGATTCAACGCACGAGGTTTCTTGCAGAATTTAAGTTGGAAAGTTCTGAAATTTAATTGTTAAACTATGTTAAATAAGAAATTAAAGAATTTCAGGAAAATGAAAAATACTCTAATTCAATTAATTCGGATGAGATAACAGTAGAACAAAAGTATTCTTCACTATGAATAAGTATATGATATAAAATGTTCAGTATATGCTAAAAACTAAGAAAGTTAATTTAAACTGCAAACGATTCTCTGTTAAATATCATGGTACACGGTCACCTTTAACGCAACAAAAGCCACGCCATACGTCGCGCTGCTATATTAAATTAGTCCGAAGCGTTAAAAAAATTTCGATTAATTTTCTATTTATTTTGCGGATGCTCATGACGTGCTCGGGACATTTAGCCAACCAGAGAGCTACATAATTGAAAATGGAAAATTGTTTCCCTCGCGTATATATCCGCATACGGAAAATCAGGCGAAGACCGTTACATTTTCAGATTGAAAACTTGACAATGGCCTGCTGGTTATACTACTACCGCTATACTGCGCGTGCCACTGGGGAAATGATTGAAAGTTTAATTGAAACTATATTTTCCTATATTCATTTCGTCTCTCCCTCTCTCTATTTACGACCACAAGCTTCATATTTACCGCATCGGAACTGGTCAGGAAAAAAAGAAAAGAAGAGCGCAGAATAGGCTGCACACAATGCCAGAGAGAACAAATTAGTTCGGAAATACCCTATGATGCGGTACGAATGAATCGTCGGAAAATCACGCTGTATACCGCTTTCACGCGCGTCTGCGTATATATCTATAATACAATGCATGAACCGTGACTTTGCCGTATTTTTTTCTCCTTCTGCAACGCTTGCGCGCGCGCGAGAGAGAGGAAGACAAGTAGTAGTAGTAGTAGTAGAAGTCGTGCTGCTACACGACACGACTACGCGCCCGGGACATTTATAGAACGACTACGCAGTCGCGGGTCATCAATCTTTGGCCGATGCGCGTCGCGTCTTTCTCTCTCTCTCTCTCTCTCTCTCCCTTCCTCTCGACGCGTTTTTCGCTCGAGGAGATCCGTAATCGATGCGCATTTCTCAGTTCTTCCTTCTCCTCCAGTGCGAGGGGCAGCGACGTGCAAGAGCCCCTTCTTGGGGAATGACGACGGACACTCGATATGAGAGAGGACAAGTGGAAAATAAGTAATGCGGAGAGGATATATAAGAGGGAGTAGAGGGAGAATCCTATCGCTTAGTATTACAGAGACGAAGAGAACAGCCTCTCGGCGTCATTTTTTATTTAGCTCCGCGTTACTGCTGCTGCTGCTGCCGCTGCTGCTGTTGTAGAGGATAAAAAAAAGGAGAGTCACATACTCGGAGAAGGGTTTGGAAAATTACGAGATTGATAACGGCTTTGGGTATATGCGTATACTATATACTCGTTCGTTATCTAAGCGTCGAGGTGAAAATTTATAACTGTATATTCGCTGCTATAATATACACGTGAGGTTTAGTGGTAAGAATATATACGCTTTCGTAACGTAAAACCGTATTATAAGTTAATTTTAGAGCGTTTTATCAGTGTGGAAACAACAGATATAACTGCAAACGTATAATATGTATACTCTTTAAAGTTGAATTAGCGGAAATTGCGCCACCATATCAATTAGTGGAAAAAAACTATTAATTTATTAGTAAATATTTACTATTTCATTAGTATTTTTTTTTAAACTACTAATCAAATTAGTAGAAAATACAAATTAAATTCAGTAGATTTAAAAAACTACTGAATGAAATAGTAAATAAGCACTAATAAATTAGTAATTTTTCCACTAATTGAAATAATGATTTTCACTAATTCAACTTTAGAGAGTACGTAAAAATCGCATTGTGTAAAGTTCGAAGACACGCGAGAGAAGGAGAGAAAAGAAACGCATCTGTCTTTATATGCGTGCAAGAGCAAGGAAATAGAGCGAGCATCGTTGAACGAACGCATCGCAATGTACGTTGTGTAGATGTGCATTCCATTTCCAGAGAGAACGATTTTCAAAACTGCATTCTGCGCGCGCGCGCGCATTTAATACGGTTGAAAAGTCTCGCGAAACTTAAAACGCGAGAGATGTGAATGCTATAATAATAATACGTTCCGCGTGAGCTGCGCGGATTAGATGCCGCGTTGAAAATTGTTATTTTTGCTGGTTAAACAAATTCTTTCTTTTTTTTTCGTCTTATCGAGCGTGAAACTTTTATGAGGTTAAACAGCGCGAGTGTAATGCTTTTTATTATCTTCTTCTGGAATATATAAAATTTAGGCTACCTATACGCTTACTATGTGCATATATGTATGTATATATACGTAATACAAAAACTTTTGGCTCGAGGAGCGAATGAATTTTCCTCGCTCTTATCAGAATTTGAAATTTCTGGCGCATTACACTTTCTCCTGTATAGCGGCTTGAGTCACTACAGCTCCGAGTGTGTATAATGATATTCCATTTCGGTTCCCTATAGTAATGAGTATATTACGTGGGAATTACAGTAAGTACTGCTCGTATTATAAGACTTACATGTACATCAGGTAAAGTTGGAATATCACTTTTATTATGATAATTAATGTAGCATTCGTGTAATATAACGCAGTAATAAGAGTAATTGCGCAACAATAGCTAATCCAATTCCGCTTTATTACTCACCATTTGATATTCTTTCAAAATTATACATCTAAAAATCAATAAAAGAAAAATAGACGAACTATATATCTACGACGAGCTAACACCATACCTGCATAATTCAACATAGAACCTGCACTCCAACATATCTACGTATATGAATTTCAAAAACGTACGCGCGCATTTTCAGAATCTTACAACTGCCATGATGCATTCAAATGCAAGGCCGTTAGTCCGAGATAACCGTTTTCTCTCTTTCTCTCAACTCCACTCGCTCAAGAGTAAAAAGAGCGTAGAAAAGCATCAGCATCAGCAGCAGTCGAGGCGTTGCGCAATTCGCTCGAAAGAGAGAAAAACACTCGTACAACCTGCGCGAGCGCGCGCGGAAAGCTCGATTCCGCATCGGCAGCGTAGCGTTTCTTATCCGAAAGCCTGCTAAAAACGTCTTACGTGTGCTTAGAGGTCTAAAAGCTCTCCTCCTCTACGGAACCTTCGGAATGGTTATGAATTTCTTCATCTTACTGCGATGGGTTTTTCGTTGCGAGCGATTTAGAGACGTTTATTCGTTGCGTTTTAATAAGATCGCGTAAGTATATAGAAACTGGTTTTATCAGTTGAATCAACGACTTTTTATTGTTGAATGAATTATTTGTATATTTATACAAGTTTTTCTTAATAATGCGCACTTTAGAGTTTATAATCGTTATTGTAGTGTTTTCCTATACTATTTTGCAATGGACATCATGCAGGAGGCATTTGCGCAAGAATAAGTAGGTTGTTCAATTTCCTGAAAATTTCTAATTTGATAAGAGTGTGTCGGCGTTGCATAAATTCACATTGTTTCCTCAACTTACGTAAATGAACTCATCCTTCTATTTCACTCCAAATGCCTCGTATAAGTATGCATCAACATTTATGAAAACCGCATACACGGCAATAAAACATGTCATCAAATACTCAAACGATCGCACCTCCCCTGCCAAACAGCTTGTAAACCATTTACTTAGACAATCTTTTTCTCTCCACCTTAACCGAGATAATGCGGCCGCCTCACTTTCCGACAAAGAAAACGCGCTCACCTCGTCCCTTGAGATAACAGCGTCAGCTTACTCACTCTCTTTCTCTCTCTCTCCACACCTCGCAGACACAAAAACCATGCGGTACGGTGCAAAGAAAAGCAAGAAGCCTCATGCCTCTTCTCTCACACAAGCGCGCAATCTAATCTACCGCATGCGGTTTGCATTATTAGAGACCCATCGACTTGCATTCCCATTTTTCTTTCGATTCTCTCCTATCATCCGCACATGTCTTCCACACACTATATGCACGTACAATACATGCATATAATATGTACAACCTTCACCTCTCACTCTTTCTCTCTCTCTCTCGCTCTGCACATGACGCGACGATCTCTTACGTGTGCGCGCATAGACAGCGCGGAAAACTGAAAAGGAAAGGCCGATGTGCTGCTGCTGCTGCTGTTCATGCTCTCGCGCATTTTATCCTGCGCGCTCACGCACACACACGTACATACGCGCTACCTATATAGGTAGGTAGATTATAGATACATATATACACCACTAGCAAGAGAGAGAGAAAAAGAGAGACGAAGGTATTTCGGCCGGCGCGCCGTCGTCGTCGCTGTCCCCCACCGCATCGCGCGCGTGCGTATGCGTTCGTCTCTGTCGCTCCCACCGCGCGCGCGAGAGATTGCCGCCGCCGCTCTCTCGCGCACACGCGCCGCCGCCGCAGCGCGCAGACGGAGTCAGCCAGCCAGCGGGAGAGCGCGACGAGCGAGCAGAGAGCCAGTCCAGTCCGAGATCGGCGAGTGGCGAGGAGAGAGAGAGAGAGAGAGGGAGTGCTATATAGAATAAAGAGTGCATATAGTTATATATACACACCTACACACACGCATACACATACGAACACCTTTCTCATATATATTATATATATATATACTGGGTTTGTGGTACCTGCCGATTATAGTGCAGTGTATAGATACATACATACGTGGATATAGAGAGACCAGCCGGTACGACGATCGGTACGTTCCTGGGAGTTGTAGCAGCAGGAGGAGAAGGAGAAGAGAGAAAGAGAACGCATGCTGCCGATGACGAGTCAGCACCACCACGCCTCGGCCTTGTTTTTCCCCGCTGCAGAGACTGATTAAGCGCGCGCGAGAGCGAGAGAACGAGTTGTGTTGTCGGCTCATTCTCTAGAGCCGTTCTCGTATAGTAGTGTATACATACCTTGTAGTGTGCACCGCATATATACTAAAGAACGAGAGGACTGAGAGAGAAAGAAAGAAAGAATATTATACATACATACAGTGAAGGTTTCGCGGGCCGACCGGCGAACGCGCGACTTTTGCGCCGGCGAACGACTGTTGTGTGTGTGTGTTGTGTGCGCGCAGGCTTGCTTCTAAGAAAGCCAACGGACACAGATTACCGCCGACATGGAAGCACGCTGTTGGCGTTTGGCTCCGGCCGTATTACTATTGCTGTCGCTGCTCTTCACAGGTGAGTCTTCTTCTTTATTTAAAAACGTTCGATCGTACTACACCGGTGTGCCAGCGTGCGATCGCCCGGGTTTCTAACGGAGTTTCAGGTTAGGGTTATACGCGACTGGTAGCCGTTACGAAGTGGGCCTTTGTTCGAACGCATGGTCTGTGTGTATATATGTGGGGACCGGTAACGGGTTTTTTTTTGTGGTCGAAAAAGAGAGGTGGGCGACCGGCGCTAAGACGCTGATAAGATAGTAGGCTATCTGTGTATACGTTCAGGTGATTGCGTACAAATTGACTGATGAATCGGCTTTTCACGCGCGTTCGGTGATTTATGTACCTTTTTTTTATTTATCCTCTCGCTGTATATAGGGGTACAAATTCCACGATGGTATAGCAGCAACGGTCTTTTCGCGAACTATACTACGGGCCGATCACGTGATATACGCGCGATTCAAAAAGAGAATATATAGATATATATATATATCGGTGGTCGGTTACGCGCTATCCCGCATCCCGTACCTGTCACAACCTTCTAGAAATCTCCTTCTCCTTCTCGTGTATATGAAAAAAAAAAATCGAAACAGAAGACTCTTCGGATCCGATATCCCTCTCGGGGAATCCAAAGCGGCCACAGTTCGCAGAAGGCGAAGAGCGTCGGTTAATCGGCCATTAGCCGCTATGCGCGATATCCAACCACAGGCATGAGCAACGTCTTCTCTCCACGCTGGACCCGCAGACGACGACCGGCAAGACAAACCGTCGTTGCTGCTTCCGGCGAATTGTTGCTCGCGTGACCGATACTCTTTCTCTCTCTCCCTCTCGTACTTCGTGCACTACTACTACTATATATACCACACGGTACCTGGCAAGAGAGAGAGAGAGAGAGCATTGCGCCCATATCGTGCGGTGTCTATCCGCCGGACGGATGCACCTGTGTGCAGAGGCCGTTTAGGTCGTAGTAGTAGTAGTAGTATTACTATACTCTGTTAGAGAGAGGGAGGAATTTAATTAGAGCGAGCGAGCAAACCAGCTAGCACACGATGAGGCAGGCACAGGTGCGAAGAACGGCGTAGGTGCGAGAGAGAGGAGGGTAGCGAGCCTTGTTTATGCCCTCTGCAGGTCGAATATAATCGGCCTAACGAGCTCGCGCAAAGGTATGGAAGAATGCGAAAAGCGTATATATGTATAGTAGTGCGGTATACGCTTCGTTCTTTTATGGTGGGAATGGCACGGTATTCTCTTTCTCTCTTATATGCACGCATAACGAGAATGGTATTTAAAGTATTTACGAGAGAGAGAGCTCGAGATGAATGCAGTTTCGACGGAAATTTCGTATAGGTTTGTCGATTTCCGAGGCTATACTGAGTTGTTGGCAGGTAATGAAAGTCCATTAGTACATTATGAAACGCAAAGGACGTGTACATACAGAGGCGGTGCGCGCGCTCGTTTTCGGTTATATTTAATATGCAGGAGCAATTTATTACACCGGTGTACACATACTTTTTAATTTCATTACCCTTTCCGTCGCTCGCTCATACTCGCTCGAACCATCAAGTCTGCCATATATTATTCTGTTTGCCCCCAAAGAATATTATTATTGTATAGCCGCGTAATGGTAATTGCATAAACAGTGGTTTTCCCCCGTTATGAAAATGCGAGTCGCTGCGCGTTAATAACGGCTAATTATAAACTTCCTCTCCCGAAAACTTGTAGCTATTTCCGACTATACATATACGCATACATATGTATATATAGATATATCGAGAGAGCCATTGAATTAACAACTCTAGGAACTAGCAATCCGCCATATTTTTCACTCGCAACACCGCAGCAGCGCACATAACTTTCCCACCTCTATAGCTCGAACTCGTCATATACACATATCTATATATACATACATACATACGTATATAGAGAAGGTATAGGTACGTGCAGCAAACAGCCACAAACTTCGCGCGCACATAAAGCGTATAATCTTCGAGAGACCGTATATATATATATATATATACGACCGGCCCTTGTACCTCAGGCAAACAGCTCTCTCTCTCTCTCTCTCTCTCTCCTTGGAGCAGTAAAATAGTAAGATCGTGCACTGCACGCCGAGAGAGGAAGATAAAGATAACGCGCGAGCGCACGTTGCAAGGCACGAAGCTGCTGCTCGCTTCTGGCAAGAGAGAAGAGAGAAAACGACGTGCCTAGGCACTGACTTTTTGGTCTCTTTCGCGTTCCGCGGATGATCCTCGTCGGTGGTGGTAGAAACATTCGTCGGAGGCTTGGCCCAGTTACTAATATTTCGTGTCGGCTGCTACTGCTGCTGCTGCTTCCCGTTACGTGGTGTGTAGTAGTGCTAGTATATGGACGTAACTACTGTCGGGCTTTGATGTATGTATATATGTACGTGGTGTGTATATGCACACGTCCGCTCGGAAATAAGTGAGTACACCATGCGCGCACGGCGTGTGTACCGACGGACCGGAAAATATTGTAAGGTTTCTTTGAGGAAGGAAAGCCAGAAAGTCTGACTGGTTGAAAACGGCACTGGTGCGTGTAGTCAATTCCATGTTTCAGAATTTCACTGTTGTTAATAGTTTAACACGTCCTGTACACACGCCCATCAATATATTATTCCCTAATGCACGTTCGGAAACGCCGAAAACTGCAATATTCGTTATCATCATCGGCGAGAGAGAGAGAGAGAGAGATCGAGTGTGTAGTGTGCCATTAAAATTGCATCCGACTCATCCGTTTAATCGCGCACAATTACACCTAATGGACTAACAACGTCGCGTGCATCATCATCACGCGCATAATTATTCCTCGTCGTTATTTTCCGAGCTTCCGGCCGCGAACGAAAATTAAAACCGATCCTCGGGAAAACAACGTCCGGATCAACGCGCACGCGCGCTTTGTGATGGCGAGGTTAGTTCATCATCACGCCCCAGTTAGCCCAACTCTCATCACCGAAGAAGAACTACTGGACGGCGACGAGGGGGAGGACGGTAAAAAACACTCGCGGCCATGTCCGCACCTGTCGATCCCTTTTCTTCTACTGCGGCTTCTTCTGCCCGACTGCTTCTTCCTCTCTCACTCGGCTTTTTTCGAGTACGCGCATCACAATGGGGAAAAGAACCACTGAGTTTGAGTTTGGAGACGAAAAAAAAATCTACCTGGAGTGGGAGTCGAGAGGTCCTCATCTCGCTTCTTTCTCGGATTTTCCCTGGATTATGTGCATATATTTACTCGGCCGATTTTCACTCAACCGACCTTTTCTCTACGCGGCGCGCGCGCGCGCGCGGACGCGCTGATACATATTTGATGACCGACGTGTCCCCGTTCGCGTCTTTCTTCTCTCGTGCGCTTGTACAAATTCCCGACTTTGAATGACAATAGTCACTTTTGTGTTGCATCGTGCTCTCTTCTCTACGCCCTCTAGACTTGTATTTATAGCGCCTGTCTTGCTGTACTGCTTCGCGCGTCATCTTTCTCTCCTGTCTTTCTCTTTTACAAAAGAGCGAGAGACGCTACATTGGAAATGCAGTGAGCCGAGTAATTACAGACGCCGCGGCGCGCGGTATAAAATTGGCCCGAAAGGGGGAAAAAGGAGAGGTTTCCTCCAGCTCCTACTCTTTCTCCTCTCTCACTCTCTCGCGTGCGAAACCCATCAAACCTAAGAGCCTCGTCGAAGACTCGACACGGAGACCGCGTGAGAGCGAAAGGGTAAGTATATAAGAATACGTCGCACGGCGGCCTCCCTAAGTGCCTCCTGCCGGGGAAAATGAAAGAATCAAGTGCGCGGTGCCTTCGGCTGTAGACTGCAGCGCAACGCGCGGGAAAAGTGTTTATTGCTATACCACCACCGTCGTTGCCGCCGCCGCGGGCTAGTGAGTGAGCTTCTTTTCTTCCGCACAGGAAAAAGGCATTTCAAACACAAAACGGTTCTCGCGCGCTCGCACGAGCGATCTCTTCTACTCTTTGTGTGCGAGCTCCTTGAGCTACTCGCGTTGTGCCCTTTCACGAAATAATCATTAATAACGAGCACGCGAGTGAGTGTAACTAGGAGATAAAAAAAATGAGGAGTAGACGGAGACTTGGAGCCATCATTTTTCATAGTCGATTCGCGCGTCGAGGCCACACCTGAATCAACAATTCTCGGAATGCGGCGTGAAAGAGAGTGAGAGATAATGTCGTTGAGACGTGTTCCAATCACGTGTCGGTGCTTTTGTATTCCTCGGTCGTGTATACTGTACACACTCCGCCCGCGTTATGTAAAAATTAGCCAAATTTGACACGATTGCTGTATATCTGACATTTTATATAACGATACAAGATGTTTGCCCTTCTTATCTCTCGCTTATATAGAGACATTTTTCTTGATTTCTCATACAAAGCTCATCACGTTCGCCACCCATCAGCTTGATATTTATTCAAAAAACATTGCGTTCCGCTCATATAATACGCCACATACAAAGCGAATCGAGCTCCCCCTCCTAATTCCTATAATTACCGCAAAGTACGCCACAATACCTCACGGAAATTAATCGTACGGCCGCTTAAAATACGCTCTCTCTCTCTCTCTTTCTCTCTCCCCGACAGCGTGAAATCCTATTTAAACTTTGCCTCGTCGTCGTCGTCGGTGACGGTGGGCTACTTCCCCCCGAAAAAACGAAACAGAGAGAGAAGGAAAAGTGGCATTACGCCTTTATCTTATTTAAAAAGCGTCTTCACTAAAAGAAAAACAAAGAGCAAAGTGAGAGAGAGAAAGACTGTCGAAGACGCGCGCGTGCTCGGCTATACCGCATTGTCGACCCGCGTCACGTAGCCGCCGTGTGGAAAAGCCTTTCCGTGAATCGCCTCGAGAGGAGGAAGAAGAGGAGAGGAGAGGAGGGTAAAAAAGAAGTGTCCATTGTCCGCGAGTTTCATCCCGTTGTTTCTGGCCGGTTTGCGCGTTCTCTCGAGGAAGAGAAGGTGAAGTAGAGTCGCTGCGCCGCGAAAGATAGAACTCTGTATGTGTGTGTGTGTGTGTAGAGGGTGTAGGATGGTGCCGTATGGATTATTTTTGAGAGATATTGCGCGCGTGGGGGAACTAGCAATCGGAAGAGAGGGAACGACTCTCTATACTGAGGGCTTGATTTGTTGCGTTTTGAGAGGTTTAACGCGTTACCACTGTTAGCTCTAGTGGTTTTTCAGTTTAAGTGGATTGCCACGTTTAGAACTCCGGTGACAGACTGAATGGTTTATGTTCTACGATAACTAATGCTCTCTCTCTTTCTCCCTACTCGATTGAGTGATAATACTTTTCATTTTCCCCATAAATCACGTGTGCCAGCTGAACGTACCTTTCACACAATCGCGCCCTTATATCCCCCGTCTAATATACCATGAAGAACAAACGAAGACTTTATTTAACGCGCACGAAAGCGCGTCGTAAAAAATCAGCAGTGCGTTTAAAAAAAAAAATATAACAGTTGTGTACGACTGAAAACACAGAACTGCTGTGGCCAACCACGCGTGTATATATATATATGCTCGTAGCACAGGTCTGTTGCTGCCCTATGCGGACGAGCGAACCCTTCTTCCTCTCTACCGCTCCCGCACCTACAGCCGCGATGATGCGGTGGAGATAAGGATAATAGGTCCGGCCGCGTAGGACATACACCCACAACGTTTTGTTCCTTCGGCGAAAAAGGTTCGTCGCTCGCGCGCACACACATACACACACGCGTACTTTTCCCATCCCTTTCTCGCGTATATACACAACGCGAGCGTACAACAACTTTTTGCTCGCGAGCCGAGTTAATTTACGGGATGAATTAAGATAAATGCTTTGCCCTTTCTTTCTCTCTCTCTCTCTCTCTCTCTCTCTCGGTTGGTCGGCCGGATTTATATTTATCCTGAACAAATTGTTGACTATTGTACGCGAACGCTTTCCAATGAAATATAGCTTTTAAAAGTCATTGTTGCGCCGGGCGCGCCGCTCGACTCTGATGCATGGGAAAGCAATCGTTTCCCCCACGCGCGCGCAGGTTATTTCGACGTGTCACCCACGCGCACACACGCACTTGACTTTTTCGATTTATGGCGAGCGGATGCTCTACACTGGCTCTCCTTTTTTTTTTTTTTTTATTGTATTTTCTATATTATGCCGTTTTAAAAGCCTCGCGGCTGAACGGCTGATGAATGAGCTTTTAAAAGCGCGATCTTGCGGGGTACGAAGTTGCGGTGTTAGCGGTAACGAATTTTGTATCAACAATCGACGATCTTCAAACATAGCCTCTGTGCTTGTGTTTATTACAAAAGTTATGGGTTATACGTAAGCTTATACTATATACAGCGCTTGCTTTCTTGTGTATTGAGAGAGGGAGAGAGTATAGTTTTCGCTCTAAACTGACGCTCTTGTTATCGCAATAACCAGGGGGTAATTAAAACTTTATTATTCGCCGTTCGCGGACAAAGGTTCACGTTTTGATAGCGACCATACTACTACTACTATACTCCTCTTTCTCCCTTTCTCTCGTGTATACTAATTTTAATTAACGATAGGGCTGGTTTCTCTCTCTCTCTCTATTTGAACGCAAATAAAAACAAAGCCAATTTAAATTAGCCCCGTGTATTCGACGCGCTAAACTAGTTCCTGGCTCGCGGTGTTTAACAAGTGAAATCAAATGCGCTTGATTAAATTTTTTCTCTTCTCCTCTCGTCGTCGTCGTCGTCGTCGTAGTCGTAGTCTCTCGGCCAACAAAAGCCTCGCACACCGCAGCAGCCTATTCTCTTCTTGCGGAGAGAACAACGGACCTCCAGCCGTGCGCGCACGAGAAAGAGACAGAGCGAGAGAAAAGAAGAAGAGAGAACCTTATCCGCGTGACGCTTGCGCGCGAAACATACTCTTCTCTCTATGTTGGCGGCCCGTGGGCGAAAACCAGAGCACGAGACGGAGAGAGAGAGTGAGAGAGAAGACGACGCAATCTCGGAAAGGGAGAGTCGTACAGGCAACAGCAGCAGCGAAAATGTCATTTCGCAATTGTTCGTTGGAACGATTTCGCGGGAGGATAATTGCATCCTCGTCGTCGTACTCTCTCTCTCTCTCTGCCTCACTCTCCCAAGGTCTCGAGAATTAACGGGCTCTCGAAAAACACTGTCTCGTGCCGAAATTATCTCCTCCCGCTAACTCGAGTGCCTCGTTTGTCTGCCTTGCCTCCACCACCCGCTCTGCCTCTCTTTCTCTCTCTGTGTGTGCAGTTTATACGCGGAAAGGATAATTAGTATTTTGTCAGATAATACAGTCGCACTCATATATATAAGAATACGCGATCTACTTTAGATAAGTTTTTGAGGGAGGTAGAGAAGGGAATATGTATGTGATCGTACGGGTATTTTAACCGACCGGAGAAATGGTGCATTTAGCAGGGCCATTCGTCACTCTGGAGGTTTACTGGCCGTCTATATACACGAGCCAGGTAATCAGCTCATTAGTCAGAACAATGTTGCCGCGCGCGCGGCTTCGAACGCAATTTATGGGGGGTAGATAACGCGCTGAAAAATTGCACGTTTCGAAGAAGAAATCAATTAGGTCGCCTCGGCAAATCGATATGCTTGCAAACGGTGCACATTATAGAGTAGCCTAGAAAAAAAACTGTAGTTAATTTATTTAAATTACAATTTACGTCGTCGCGCTGGTGCATTAATTTACCTTTAAAAAATTAACACAGTTCCATTTTCAACGGCTGCACTATTTTTAGAACCCCAACCAATTAATCATACGCTCGGCGCATATTATACACAGTTCCTCGGTAAAAGAAAGAAACGAAAATAAATAATATTGTCAACAATAGCCGCAGCAGCGGCTCAAACAGCAGCGAGCAAATTTAAAAACATCATTTTTCCGGCGCTCTCTCTCTCTTTCTCTCTGTGCTGTTGCCGCGCGCGCTGTACACGCCATAATTTCTGAAAACAATATCTCCTCGTCGCGACGCGCGTGCGAGAACCTGGCAATTTCTGGGAGAGTGCTTCGCTCGCACGTCGGCCTATAAATTTTACGAAGCACGCGTGATAAAGCGAACGGCAAGTGCGAGAAAGACGAGGACACGAAGGGAGAGAGAGAGAGAGAAAGAGGAACGCACGTTGCGTGAAGGGGTTGAAGTGTTAGGCGGTGGTGGCGGTGTGCGGCGGTAGCTCTACACCCACCACCATGCGATAGTCGATAGTGTCGCACGCGCGCGCGGCGCGCGTCGGGAGTTGTAACACGCGCGCCAAGTTGAATCGTTAGCTTCCCCAAAAGACACGCGCGCGTGGGTGTAGTGTTATCGGGCGAGAATTCACCCGCCAGAGCTGCAATCTCGCCGCAATTGCCTGGCATTTCCAACGCGACGCCCCCGCCCGCTGCGTCGTCCCTAATAATTTTTGCACACTCTCGTCGCTGTATGTGTTATTTTCACGTGTCGCGCGCGAGATTGCGTATTTTTGAATTCAGCTCGCTTATTTTTTTTATTTTGTCTGCTCGGCTATATGAAATTGCAAGGGAAGCTGTGCGAGATAGAGAGAGGATATATAACGGACTTTCCCTGCTGCTGACTCGGACGATTTGTGATTAGTGTTTCATTCTGGCGCGTAACGTACATATATACATATAGGCGACGCGGTTTATCTGATAAAAGTGCAGTGCGTGTTAATTATTCGGAGAAATGTAACTGGATGTCGCGCGAAAGAGAGAGGAGGTGCAGTTAGATTGTGTGTGTGTGTGTGAGAATATTTTCCATTCGCATATCGGGTTCTTTGGCGTAGCGTTTCATTAAATGAAGAACAGTCGAGTTTAAGAGAAAGAGACTCTTTTTCCATGTAACTGAAACAAGTCGTTGAACAGTTGAAAGCTGATATTGCCCGTTTTTTTTTGTTATATTTTAAACACGCACACTTTCTTTCGAATTAAATTCATTAGAGTATACTCTCTCTCTTTTTTTCACTAATACGCTTGCTTTGCTAAACTTGCGTTTAATGAAATTCCTTTAATTTTAACTCTTTGTAGCGGACATAGCCGTTTTATTATAGAACACTACTGTAAACACAAACCCATAAAAACATAGTATAAAAGCTAGCACCCGAATACAAAAGAAACTTTTTCATTCTAAACAAACAACAATATACATATATGTATATATCCGTTTAAATTTAGCTCCAGCTTTATATCGTCAACATAATATAATATCTTTTTTTTCCCCCGTCAACCCAATTTTTCATTCTATTCTGCATACCTTGATGGAATACTTAAGCGCATCATTCTTTCTCCCCTCAGCTGCTGCTGCTGCTGCTATGCTCTCCGAAAGCTCGTCCAAGAGAGCGAGAGAGAAAATGCGCAGCGGGCAAATAAAAACATTTTAAAGCTGCTGGTATACGCGTACCTTGCCAGCAAAAAACTCTCATAGAACGCGATTATTATTTTACGCGCGCTCGGCTGCCTCGCCGCTTCGCGTTCAAAAGCCAGCTACGAAACAAACTAGCACGAGTAGATAGGTGTATGTATATAGGTATATATACATACACATGTATACAGATAAGCATAGCCGGGCGCTACTACTCGTTCGCCTGCATGCGCGCAACTAGATTATTATGATTCGCTAGACACTATACACGTTGGAAAAAGACGACGAGAGACACGAAGAGAGAGAGTACAGCTCGCCGACTCAGTCTAGCCAATTTTCGAAATATCAGAGCTGCCGCGCTGGAGAATTTCTTCGCTTGCGTCGTCGTCGGGAGAGAGGGAAATTTGACGGGGGGAACTAACGACGCGCGATTCATGCCACGCTAACGAAGGCTTCAATCTCTCTCTCTCTCTCTCTCTTGCTCGCGCGCGCGAGACGAATATAGCACCACGGCCTGACGCCGTTGCTGCTTCACCTTCGCGCGCGTGCATATATGCGTGCGTACGGTGTTTATATATACGCACACACGTGTGTTATATTCGCGCACGGAGTGTGATGAGGTTCGACGCGTATAGCGATATCTTATCAAGGTCTTATCGCAGAGTGCCTCTCGTTCGCGGATATACGAGCAACGCTCTCTCTCTCTCTCGTCTATCAATGCTTTCTGATTGCACGCGTGTAGACGAAATATATAGAGACGCGTGTGCGCGTGATACGGCGATCGATCGATAATATTGCACTTGGCACAACTTGTGTATGTGTTTTCGCTTCCCTCTTCGGTATATTTTATATATCTCGAGATATACACGCGCGTGGAAGTGTCGGTTGTAATAACGAGACCGAACTTGACATTTAATGAGTGAAGGCGTGAAATGTGCATCGCGAGAAAGAAAGCGGAATATCTCGACGTCGTCATTCATCCCGGTTGATGACTTAACGACTCTTGAGGATTTCGGTGACGTCACTCTTATACTCTCTTGCTGCCCGTTAGGATTAACTAAGCTAAATACTCACTCTCTCGAGGTGAATTAAGCCTACGCGCCTGTGCTACTATATACTGTAACACTACAGTATACTACTATAGGCTGTTTCTCTCTCCAGCTGCGCGCGTCTCTCTGCAGCGCACTAAAATAACACCAGCGCGGGGGCGACGTCGTCTCGGAGGAGTCTCTCTTTGTTTTTATGTATATATCTATATACCATATAACGCCCTTGGTGGGAAAGACGGAACGTTCGCGGGCCGATAAAAGCCTAGCCGTGTTTCTCTCTCCCCGGGAAATACAAACAATACCTATAACATACCGGCACTTATAGAGTTTTTCCGTGACCGTGCGACAGCAGTTTTTTTCGGGGGGTTTTTACGAGGATATTATAGCTCTATTTATTTTCGTTGACGCGATCGGTGCTGCTGCTGTTGCTGCTGCTGCACGAGAAGGCGTAAGAGAGTCGTGTTTTTGTGTGTAGGTGAGAAGAGAGGAGAAGGAGGAGAGAGGGAGAGAGAGAGTGCAATGACTCGCGGGGTTTGGTATATAAAGCGTCGAAGGTTGATGATCGGTGGGCGGGTACACGATGCGGTTCTTTCGGAATGGAATGTTATATGGTGCGATATAAAAGAGAGTGTGATTTATGTTTTCTTTTTTTTTTAAGGTTGCTGCATTGTAGTAGCGGTTATTTTAAAAGCTGGAAATATATTATTATTGAAGTCGACTATGTTATGCTAGCAGTTGTAAATATTTAACCGAGGAATAAATTATGTAATAAAAACAAGAGATTCTTTATGCATAATAAATATAGAGCGAATAAATATTTACGATTCTTCTTTTCAGCGTCTATTCTATAACTGTAAACACGTCTAAAATATTTATGAATAACTAATATATATATACCGCATTTGTATAAATTGAAAACTAACGTGAAAAAGCTTTGTTCGACGTACACGTGGACAGCTTTTGTGTGTATACACACAGACACGTGAATTCCGTATTTACATATGAACTTCAAAAAACATCCATATCTTTCCTCGGGAAAAATACAAAGCACACGTAGGTGTGTACGTGTAAAGAGCCCCTGTTTATATTATCACAACAACAGGCACACAACTCTAAAAATAAAGCCCGCGTGGCGCATAAATAAATACTTATCGAACTCATTAAATCAACACTCACTCAATTTTTCCCCCACACACACACAATACTACACACCCTACTTCCCCTTGCACATCACATCAGACATCCTTCTCCTTCAGTCTCTTGTACTCCACATTCTAAAGGCGAAATTAAACACATCAGCGGCATAGTCCCGAAATTAAAGCAGCATGTCTCTCTCCCCGCTGAATAATTGAATCGGAAAATAAGAGAGCGAGCCCCAGAGAGAGAGAGTGAAAGAAGAAAAAAACACGAGGAGAGAGGGGACGTCTTGTTGGCTCAAGTTTGCGGAAAGCCTCGTCAAGGCTTCTCTCTCTCTCTCTCTCTCTCTCGCCAACCAGCCTGCCTCGCGCACCTGTTTGGCTTGCGTGGAAAACGCGGGCAAGAGAAAGAGAGAACGCATTGTCAAGGGAAGAAGGGGAGAACGAGGAGTACACGCAGGCTTTATTCGACTTTTCAGAGGAAATCGTTTCGAGCCATCGGAGAGAGAGAGAGAGAGAGAGAGAGAGAGAGAGGGAGAGAGCGGCTATTCAGCGGAACGAAGCGCCACTTGAACTTCGCGATAACTGTAAAAACGGAGGGGCAGTGCTTCGTAGTGGTAATAATGAAAGAGAGGAGGAGGAGAGTTAAAAAAACGTAAATAAATGTAGTCGGCTTCGCGCTCTGATTAATCTCAATACGGGAAATCGATTCGACGGGTTAATTCAAACCCGAGTGACTATACGCTCGCATCGTATATATATATATATGTATATGTTACGTCTATACGCAGCGCATTTTAATTTGCTCGAGGGCGAATTTTTCATCCGCCCTGTAGAATTCCTCCTGGATTTCAACGTGTTTTTTTTTTCCTTGGACTCTCGCGTATCGGACCTTCACGGATTTATAAAATGAAGCATTGTTTCGTATAGCAAGCGAACGCTCTTTATTAACGATTCAGCGTCTCTCTTTCTCGCTCTTGCGCGAAATCGCCAATTCGTTCGGAACATTTTCCAGCTCGCGTCCTATATAGTCTATTTCATTAATCGTTATCGTCGTCATCCTCGTTCATTACGAAACTCTCGACGACAGAGACATCGAATATAGAGACAGAGACATGCGTATTACATACGTACGGGGCAATGCCAAACTCAAATGCAAAGTGATAAATCTTGTTCGCGTTAATCGCGGCATAACTCCTTTGACGGGTTATACGGGCGCGCATACGCATGCAATTATTGACTAGAGGTGTATACTACGTTTCTAATGAAGCACACGCGCTCTGGATTCGCGGAAATTACTTTATGTATATTGGATTGGATTTCCAGACATACGTACGTACGCATAAAGCCCATCCTGATCCTCCTCCGACCCTCTGGCCTCAAAGATACTTGGCTTTATCAGACGCGAGCGTATGAAATTAAACATTGGGCTCGTTTGAGAGTCGTCGAGCTCTTGGAACAATTATCGCGAGCGTCGGCTAAAAGAGAGTGAGACAGAGAGAAATGCAAAGCGGATATAAACCTCCTTCTCCTTTTCCTCGTCGCGCGCCGGGCAAAAACACTTTGCCCACTCGAGAAAGAGAACGCAAGAGAGTCCGTGAGGAGAAAAGCAAGAGAAGCAGTATAGCTTCGCGTACAAATAAACTTCTTCAAAGTGTATTTCGATGAATTAAAACGAAGGCGGTGGCGGCGGCAGCAGTGCAGGATAAGGCCGGAAGGTCGTTAAACTTATATTTTTTTATCGGCTATTCACAAGGGGACGCGACGTGACTACTACACATACATTCGCCTTGTGTGTGTATGTATGTAGGAAATGAATAGCGGCAGGACAATGAGATAGAAAGAGCGAGCGAGTATTGATTAGGGAACGATTATGTCGACGCTCGCTCGTTATGCAATTGTCTCTCGGTACGAGAGAGGCCTGAGCTTATTTGCGTGAAAAATGCCGGCTATTTAGGGTAACTGATTCACTGACTGGTGAGAGGACAATGGTATGTATCGTCGGGGTAACGTTACAGGCAGACTTAATGAATTTTCTAATTGTTCGCTATACGTAATAGCGGTAAAAACCGGTTCAATATAAGCATTGTGTAATAACATTTTTCTACGATTTTTAATTTAAAACGTAAAATGGTTATTATTTTTTACGCTGCTTTAAATAATATTTCACGGGGAAAAAAATATATTCGCATTTCACTGGATTCGAATGACAGGGGGTATCATATTTTATTTTATTAGTTTTAAATTAATTAAAATATACATATATGACGATGGAAAAGCTTCCTCGATTGTTCTCCGCAAATTCATTTAATCATATCTGTTTTGAACGATTCATGAGTGGATTTTATTTATATACATATATGAGGAAAAAAAACTTTTTACCAATCCCGCTTAGTTTTTATTAATTTCTGTGCTATGCGCGCGGCTATAAAAAATTTCGTCGAATCATTTATTCAAACATCCCGAACATCGCATAAACGTCATCCGCGTAAAATATTCATCCACTGCATACTTCATCTCCTCGCGCTTTTTTTTTAACTCTGCACAAAACCATACGTGCATTGCTATATACTTTATACCCCGTATAAATTTCGCGAAGTTGTACCATCACTCTGGAATAAAAAAAGAAAAAACATACCCGGAATTTCAAAGCCATCTGCCATCCAAACTCAATTACCCTCTCACAATCAAAGGCCACTCGAAAAGATTTACACACGCCACAGCACCAGCAGCAGTAGCAGTGACGGCGACCTTCCGTGAAACAAAAACCGCGTGCAATATCGTTCCCTCCGATACCCACACACACGTACATAGACACTCCTCGGCCATTTGCACTTCATCTTCAGTACCCGTATCCTCACTCTCTCTCTCTCTCTCTCTCAACTGAAAGGGAAAAATAAATAAGCCCTCGCGCTTTGCTTGCTGATTGCTTTACGCGCTTCTTCTTTCATCGCTCGTATACGCGCATATAGGCGCATCACCATCATCATGGTATAGCAAAGTGACGGACGCAACTGTGCAATCACGGGCCTCGCGTCATTAGAACGTCAGGTCGAGCGTGTCTCCTCATGTCCTATCCGTATACGCGCGAGTGCGACGGAAGCGCGCGAACCCTTCCTGCGCGATGTGTATACATGTATATATATATGCGTTATGTAGTAGCTGGTATGACTACGACGACGACGACGACGACGACGCCGGCTACGTGGCGCCGTCGTGGGAATGCCAAAGGTCACTGCTCGCTAAATGCCGCTGGTGAGCGCGGCGCGCCACGGAATATAAGGGGTGGACTATAGGAGGGAGGAGAGGATATATAAGCGAGAGAGAGAGAGAGAGAGAGAGAGAGAGGGAAAGACACGTAATTATGAAAAATGCGCGACGCCCATGCGCATGTCGGTTTATGCCGTTGTTTATTCGCGCGACGCGTGAGACAGGACGCAAATATCAAGGTTTTTCGGATGAACAATAAAGATCGGAATTAATTGTTTCGTTAAGCCGACGTTTAGGCGGCAGACTGGAGCTTATCGCAGCGACAAACGCTTCCTCGTCGTATGCGGTCATCGCTCGCACGCTAACGAGCGTTGCAGCAACGCCGGCTCTCTCTACTTCGTACGATTCTTTTTTTGGGAGGGAAGCTTTACGCACGCTTGCGTCTCTCTACTCCTCCACCTTTTGACCCGAAATTCAGTTTGGCTTTATAAATTTCTCTTTTTTTCGCGGCCAGCAGGTGGGCGTCGCGCCTTTTGACCTCAAATCTAGTTTTCTTTAATTAAGCTTCATGCCCTACGTGCAGTACACGTGTAGTACCTATACATGTACGTTGAAACAAGGAAGGTAAGCGGAGGGAGGGGAGAACGAATTAAAGCGTGAAATTTAAAAGTCGCCCCGAAAAATTGCTAAAATTGCGTGCTAATTACCACGAGAGCGAGACTGCGCGAGGTTAAATTTTCTCAATTAGCGTCGAATGTTTTTGTACGAGCCGCAGGGAGGTTAATTAGTCGCAGTCTCTCTATGTACATATATATATATACATACACACGTGAGTGTTAATTTGTCGAAAGTATATATATATATACACATAAAGTAACGAATCGAATTCGCGCGAGCTACAGCGCGAGTTAAATATTAACCAGGTACGGAAGGTGTGCGGTTGATTTATGCACACCGCGTGACCCAAAAGTCATCGGCCGCGAAAGCCGCACCTTTACCCTCTCGTGCCCATCAGTCAACCCATCGCCACTTCTAATTCCTCGCACCCGCGCACACGCGCCTATAGCATTCGCTCTCATCCCACGTCACACAGGCGCCGCGAGACGAAACACCATACCACCACCGCCGCACCACGCGAGTAATTCAGCAGCAACGCGTTTGGGGTTGTGGTATATACGTATACATATATATATATAGAGAGAGAGAGAGAGGCTGGCAAATCGTTATGTCAGTCACGGCCGATCATCAAAGAGCCCACACGCGCGCTCCGTTCTCGCGTCCCACGGGACATGTATATATATATACGTACCTCTATACTACACGTCGACGCGTAGCTCACGGGGAATGAGAGAGAGTGAGAGAGAGAGGCTGTTCGAACAATGAAATTATATCGCGTAATCGAAGCTCATGCATCGCGGATTAGTCACAGTCCGCGAGATTCGCGGAACGCGCGCCCCGCGCGTACGTACGCGTTACTCACAGCCGATGACGCGCCTATCGCTTTTCCCCCATCTCGCGCGTATTATATCGCTGGTTGTTGCTGCTGCTGCTGCTGCTGCCGCGTATATGTAACGGCCGGCTCGTTACGAGAGCGCGCCGCGCCGACGTCGCGCCGTTATGCTTTCTTTTTACTGCGCCGAGTGGGTTTATTACTCATGCCCGCGATTTCTCGCGTATGTGTATAGGTGTACCGTTGGTTCCGATAAAAATGGGAATTTTCGTGGAGTATATAGGTATATAAATGGGGAGCTTTCGACGTTGATGATTGAGTGAGTCGCTGATTCACGACTGACCCGGTATATATAACGGCTCGAGGTTTTAAATTTACGGAACTGCAAGGCTATTATAAAGCAATCTTATATCGCGTATAGACTATACTTCGATAGAAATTTTCCACGGTGGATTTTTAAGTATATAAGTGGATTATAGAAATATAAGGTAAACAATAGATTACGCTCTAATTTTAAAAATGAGCGTCTAAGATCCTTATCGCCAGACCCCCACGCGTGACGTAATTATAAAGTAATCACCATGTATCTTGCTCCACATACACACACACTCGCGTATACCGTATAAGCATCAAGATCGAACCGTTCCTCTCAGCGCCCACCTATACACGCACACGTGCGCGCATCGCTTACAACCATGTTTACTCATAAATATTTAAAAATCCAGCAAACTGTTGCGCGGCGACGACGACGCAGCATCGCGCATTCATACATATACCCACATAAAAAAAAACTCCCGTGTCGTTATTCGTCGTTCGGCAAACCTCGTGTTTTTCCACCCACCTATATATACATACATATAGTTATAGATATATGTATAGTACGCGCGAAACAGACGCACAAGCAAACATCGTCTCGCCATTCGCGCTCGCGCGCGCGTATGGTGTTCACCCGGCAAAGTCTCCCGTGTATACACATATCAACCGGATTAAATTCGCCGCCACTGCCGCTCGTACGCCGCGTATATACTGAAAATCGATAGCATTATAATCGAACGAATTGGACGCGACACGTTATATATATACATACATACAACTCACGCACCTTCGTGAACGAAAATGAAAACTCTGCGAAAAAAAGCGGACGTTCGCGAAAAAAAAGCATCAGCAGCAGAGGAAACGAACGAAAGAGAGAGAAGGAGGCTTTCCGCTAATTACTCTTCAAACATCCAGAGCAGAGCAGCACGCGTCTGCGCGCATCGGCATAAATATTTGCTACTACGGCGGCGATGGTTACTGCTGCTTCTCCTCCTCCCCGTGTATATGCACAATATCACTGCTGTGGCGCAAGCACGCGTATGTGTGTAAACATATATACATACAGGCACGTGTGTGTATATATATGTATATCTATACGTATACAGAGAGGGAGCATACGCGCAGAGGCGCATGATTTTCGAGGGATTCGCTGTATGCTCGTAGTAATTTATTATCGGTCTCCGTTAAATTTACATATAAAGGCATTCTCGCCGCTCTCTCTCTCTCTGGTATATCTCTCTGGTGCTACTCTACCCGCTCGGTTATGCGAGCTCGCGCGCGTATGCGAATCTCGCGCGCTTGCGTTATGTATTCCACAGAGAGAACGAGAGAGAGAGAGGGTGTATATATACCTTGTGTGGGTATGTGTAGCTAGCTAAACGTGCGGAAATTTGTTTTCGCGTTAGTAGGCAAATGCCGGGGACCTTGGCTGAGCGATATTGTTTCAACGGAAGGGCTTTTATAGGTTCCCGGTAAATGGGAGTTTCCGTTAACGGATTTTAAAATTAGCACTTTTTGGAACAGTTGGAGGGTATATTTTGAACGCGCGTATAGGTATACTACTGGAAAATCATAAAAGTAATGAGTTTCAGACACGTTGTGTGCCACGTTTTTGCTAAAATTCATCAAAGAGGAAATAGACTACAGAAGATTATGTAATAATATTAATATACGTAAATGGCGAGTGTATAAAATGAAAATTCACCTTAATTCTATCTCATCATCCTACTTATCCATCTGTCATACGCACTACCACCGCCGCATATCCATCAACGAAATCAGGAGAAGAGATAGCCAAAGTGTCAGACCAAACACATATACAGACACATCACATACCAGTGCTCATCACCGCGGGATTTCGGCCCGTTGGAAAATTGCTATTGCTCACTCGCGCGCGTAGAATTCCGCGTGGCGGTAGCGACGGCCACACGACGTACTAGTGAACTCGTTCTCTACCTCTGTGTGTATATGTATATATATACAATACAGGTACGCGAGTATGCACATAGGGCGGTACAAACGAATGTACACGGTAAAGCAAACGCTATTAATAATTAGCGGGTGCGGTGTGCGTTTTCTACGCTTGAATTTGGCGAAACAGACGCGTGCGTGTATATGATGTACGTATACATACGCAGACGTACGAAGACGAACAGCGGGAATTACGAATAGCCGCGCGATTATTATTGTGGTAGCTGCTGTCTCTCTTTGTATACGTAGGTGTATGTATATGCAACGCGTAGTACTATACTCACGTGATTTTCTCCCGTTTACCTTTCCAGCGGGTGCGAGAGACCATTAATGCTGCCCAGTCGTGTATATATATACGTATATAGATATACAGTTGTTCGCGTGTGTATGGTGTTGGCCGAGCGGCGCGCGGCAAATAATCGAATGGACGCGCTCTAATGGCTCTGCGGATTCCAATTGCTTTCTGCGCTTTTCATGAATAATCCATACATGGACGAAAGAGAGAAATAGCTCTCACTCACGTGTATGTGTGTACATATACGTACGTCCACTTTTCCCTTTGTTCCCTTTAACGCGCGACGAGGGCTAGCCTTTTCTTGGTAATAGCTCGAGCTATATCTGTGTGTGTGTGTGTTCACAGTACCGTTCACTGATGAATTTTACGTTTCTTCAAAATTGGCTATTATTTTTTACGTGTCACATGTATATATATACGTTCCGGACTAAATGATTCTTTGCTTTGATATAGTCACCTCCCACGGGGAGTTGATTAAATAGGTTTTTAATTAACAAAAGCCGTAAAAGCGCACAGTCGAGTGCGCGCGCGCAGCGTAAAATTCAATTTACATAAGTGGCTTAGATAGATTTGATGTACGGTACTATAGTAGTTATATAGAATTTCCATTACTTCTTCTATTGTGAGTATATATATGTTCATAGGAAGAGATCGGACCGATAGATATATATATTTCCAAAACATGCTATTCAAACTGATTATACATTCGTCTATATATA
>JAWWEQ010000001.1:31161612-31255188 GCA_035583055.1 Torymus tubicola
TATATACGTCACTTGCAGCCTTCAGCGAATCATTAAAACGGGATATAACAGTAATCCGCGACTAGTTCAATACGGAACTCCATCAAGCCGCGATTTTTAATTTGATAGCTCAATCAAGTTTAATATCCGAGCCCTTTAGAACCCAATCTCCATCCAGAGTCGCTATCGGCCAATCAGGGCTGTTGCCGTCGCCGCACCCGCCTTTGCTAAGAGAAAGCGTTTATATACATCTATACCAACCTGCAGAACGGCGCTGGGTAACAACTTTGCTTTGAATGCGGCCAACCTCAGAATAGTCCTAGAAGAAGCTAACTATACGAAACTGCAATACTCGCGAGGCCAAATCCACTCGCGCTTGAACCCAAAATACATTTACATACACCACCACCACTGTGGTATTCTCTCTCTCTTCCTCTCTCTCTCCGCTGTTATATTTATATATACTTTATACCATTTCACCAACCATTTCCTTCATTATCAAGCTCGCTCACGAGTGTCGTATATATATAAGTGACGAAACAGCTTAACTTCACAGTTCCCCAAGTACACTCCACCTCCCCCGCCTTTGGCTCCTCTGGGCCATATTCAATGCACCCCACTGTTCGCTCGCTCGCTCGCGTTATTTCGAGCGACTGCACCGCAACGCTGTTGCACACTACTACGCCTCTCTTGACCGTGCATGAATATTTAAGCATCCCAATAACAGCCAGCAGTCCATTGCCAGTAGCTCCCATGCCTCCGGCGGATTAATATGTATTTTTCGCAATAATTATCACGCGAGCAGCACAGGCGCCACTGAACGAGCGCGTTATATTATACACGCTCGACGACGACAAAGACTCTCTTTTATATATCTACTCTCGCGCGTTTTCTTTTTTGTTTTGGGGCCGTCGTCGCCGACTTGGGGCACGAATAATGCAGCATCTTTGCCCAGCCTCAATTCTCCTGGTATACACGAGAGCTCGTTAATTACTCGAGGTTTATATACAGTGTAAACTTACGTATATACACTTAAGTGTATGTGTGCGAATGGTATAATACGTGAACCGTGTAATTTTTCTAATTAAGTTTTTATCTGACCGCGAGAGAAGAGTTATCCCGTAACGGCCTGCACACGCATGGACCTGATTCTTTATGCGTGTTTGTGTATACATACACATACACTCGCACGCCGGGGAATTTACCGCTGCGAGTCAAGCAGCAACGACGAGAGGGCATGATATGTAGGGTGAGAGTTGTAAGTTAATTTTTTATAATTACGATGTTTAGCGAGAGCGTGAGCAGTATATACATACGCGCGAGGGCAAATAGTGTTGTAATTAATAGGTCATTATTAGATTATGACTGCGCTTGAATGTCAGTCTATTGTATATGTTGTACTTGTGTATTTGCAAGCGCTAATTATATCTATTATAATAACCGTCGAATATTAAAATTCAACCTATTGTTAGATTCGCAAATCTAATTAACTCCGATATTCAAAAGTAGAGCCGTCATCGGATGCTGTTTATAATTTATTAAAGCAGTCTCGTCTCTCGTTATATTCTGCCGACTTAATAATACTATAATTAATATAAACGCGCACGGAATTCAGCATAACAGTATATATACAAACCGTTGATCTAGAAACCCGCTTAATTAAAATTGGAATCTAATACGGGTATATAATTTTCCACTGGATAACACGACTTATATACGTGTTATACTTTTTTTCCTTCATCTTCCATCAACACATGAAAAAAAAAATGCTTTTAAACTCTGGTTAGACGTATAAATTACACGATGCAAACAAATGGACTGTATTTACTCGATGGCCTGGAACGATATACCTCGCGTATGTGTACGCGCGCAGCACGGTGGGGTCAAAGTTCAGCGCATGCAAAACGCGCGAGCGCGCGCGCAATAAAGCGCCCAATAATTAACTACACACCTCCTCAACGTAAGCGCGCGGCCTGCTATATATATAGCTGCTGGTACTTTTCTTATCTCGGATTCGAAATTTAATGCGCACGCGCATGCTCTCGCAGCTTTTACGTGCCGCTCGCGTAATAAATTTAGCGCCGCGAGTGTCTAACTACTATATACCGCCACGCAGCTGCATATAAATTAAAAAGAAATAAGCGTCTCATTATCAAGATCATTAAGTGCTCGTAAAAAAAAAGGAAAAAAAAAACGCTCGCACGACTTTGATGTAACGCGTAAATATAGTTTCTCTTATCGCGAAAACCTCGTAAATACCTTTTGAAAACCAATGCTCTACTCTTAACCGAGCAAGAATAAGAAAAAAAAATAATCCTTCTTCCATTACCTTTCTCGTGGATCTACGGCGACGCATTAGCGCATTGTTCTCGCTCTATCCTTTAATGGTCAGATAGTAAGCGCGCGCAGCTGCGGCTCGCCGACCGTAACGCGTTTGTGCTCGCGGGTAACGCGAGTCGCGAGAGAGAGAGAGAAACCGGCTACTTCTCCGTTACTCAGTTGCGTACCCAGCGCGCAGTGGGCGACAAGTCGCGTCTCTTTGACGGTCGTATACGCGACTTTACGCGCTAAATTAAACTGGCATTAGCACTACGCGAGCGTATTACACCTGCTTGCGTTGTTACCTGTCGTGTGGTTTTTGCGCCATGAGAGCTATATACGCGTGCAACGTTGTGTATATATAGTATTGTTGTTAATGGGGTTTAATGGGTGGCCGTTTCTGCGTCTGTGTCGTTGTAGAGAGGGGTAAAAAGGTGTCTCTGGGTGGCCGCGTAAGGGAGATTACGGCATGATGTATGTATATAAGTGAGTTGGAATGATGATGGATGGTAGGGTCATGTTGCGCGCGCACGCGTGTAACTGCTTTAGGAACGCGCACTTTGTTACAACAATTTTCGCAATATATTTCACGCTCTGTCGCGGGAACTGCACAGTACATAGAACAAGACAAGGCACGAGCAGTAGGGGGAATTCGACTGACCGTAATCCTCCGTTCATCCCATCAGCTATACTAGCCGAATCAATTTTCACTTATCAGCAGTCCGCAAAATAAATTCGCTCTTATCCCTTCGGGCTGCTACTGCTATACAGCCAGACCAATGAAAATAATCGTAACTATAACAATGTCAGTCGGCGCCGGCGGCGGCGGGCGAAATCCTCCCGGCATTAGCGGAATCCAGCAGAGCAGCGCACCGAATCAAGACCATATCACCACCACCACTAGCAAAGGGCCTTCCTCGCTCTCTCCTCGTGTTTCAGTTGCCATTCTCTCCCCTTCCCCTCTCTCTCTCTGTCGAGAACCAGCGCGCTAATCGAAATTCCCATTCGCGATATCGCGTTTCGCGACATCGACACGCGCACCGACGACGGGGAGGAAGAGAAAGCTTGCTCTCTCCCTCTCTCTCTCTCTCTTCTGGCAGTCAAAACGAAACCCAAGCGCGTCGATGCATACTGTCCTCCTCCTCCTCCTCCCTTCCGTAGTTCTTTTCCAGTGATAACCTTCTGTCTGTGACGTCTCTCCGCGGGTGCACACGCGATGGTAGTAGGAGGAGAAGGCACGCATACAATGGGAATAGCCGAGAGACGTACGATATATACGTACGTAGAACGGGGTATACCTTGAAACATTCAATATTCGCTGGCAGTATATGCACGTGCGTATGCGTGGGGATAGAAAAGCTCGACGAGAGGCGCAGTGCATACTATACTACTAGACTAGTATACGTCGTCGCCGTCGTCTGCACGTGTGTATCTATATACCTATACTGGTATAGTAGTAGCGGAGACAGGAAAATAACGACCGGATTTATGGGCGCGCGTTTTTACGGCCGAAGCCGGCGGCCCGCCACCGTCGTCCGGCGTACTACACGAGCGTCGATTGTACATTGCACACTACTCCTCTCTCTCTCTCTCTCTCTCTATGGCACAGAGAGAGAAAGAGGAAGAGGAAAAACAGAATTACTTTTTTTTTCGATGCCGCAGCGCGTGTGGGTGTGCGTATATATGCAAAGTAAAAAAACAGTTCGGCAAATGTTGCGCCAGCGCCAGATTCGCGTTGCACCAGCAGTAGCAGCAGCAGGATTGTAAAGTTTTATTGCATCGAGTGTGTGTGTTTTTTTTCGAGGGAAAAATCCCCCGGATAATCCGGAAATTTAAACCGACGCGATAAGGCGGCTTTCGACGGTTTTGAAATGCTTCGCCTCTCTATGATATAATAGACTTTACATTTACATTCAGCTCAGCATTGCTTTTCATTCACTCGCCGCGCTTACATTACGTCAAAGTCGCGTATATACTAAACACAACTAATTTGCCGTATTGAATAAACCAACAAGCGCCAAAGAACGTTCGATCACCCCACCATCAATCCTTATCACTCGTCCCCAAAAAACGTCTTTGTTTTCCTTCGCACAGTCTGTACGCGAAAAAAAAGCCGAAAATCACGTCCGGACGCACGCACGCACCCTCTCCCTTAACGTCTTAGCTTACGTAGCCGTCGTCTCGATTCCTCATTCCAGGATAATCCCGAATCAACATACGTCGGCCGTCGTCTCCTCTCTCTCTCTCCCCTATATATATATACGCAGAAGCCCCGCACGTAGTGTGTGTATAAATGAGAGTCGTTCGGGATCTACTCACCCTTACCGATCTCTCGATCCGGTTCTCGTGATTTGCGAATTAGCAATCCGGAAGGCGACGCGGTCTCCTCACACTCTCCGAATCCCTTGCCTATAATACTATCGAGGAATTCTTCGTATACTGTATACGTAGCGGATATATGGATGGGTGTATAGTGGAAGAACGTGAGGATCGCCGCCGCCCACTTTCTTCATCAGCGTCGTCGCCTTTTGCCCCCCTCTTCGACTATATATATATATAAAAGACGATCGCCAAGGGGGGAATGGGCTGTAACAGGAAAGAGGCGCCGAGCCTAGACCATTGGCGGGCCAAAAATTGCCGCAATTTTCACTTCGTTACGAATCTTCTCTCTCTCTTTCTCTCTCGCTCTTTGCTACCCTCTCGAGAGCTCTCGCGTTCGGGGGTGGACGCGTGGTGGAAAGAAGAGGCGAAGAGAGGGTGAAAGAGAACTGTAGCAACTACGGCGTCGGCATCACCCCCTTGTGCAATCGTAGAATCCCCAGGGATTCGGAAGGGGGTGGGCCTTCTCTCTCTCTCTCTCTCTTTCTCTGTTCCCTCTCTTTCCCTCTCTCGCTCGCGCCGAATTATATCCTTTGAATCTACAATTATGGAGTCCCGCAGGCATGCGGGACACGTTTTCGCGCAAAGTTTGCGCGCGGAATACTAAAGGCACGTGAGCTAAACAGGATCAATACCCATCCGCTGCTTCACCGTTGTACTTTCTCCGTTTCTCTTTCTCTCGCTCTCTCTCTCTCTCTCTTCACGTCGATTTTTTCTTATTCTTCTTCTTCTACTTCGTCTTCTTTTCGCCGAAAACGAGCTTTTACTGTACGGTAAAAAGGGAAAAGCTCCAGAGCCAATGCCAAGTGCTCCAACTCTCCATTTTTATATAAATTCGACCTTTCGTTCGGTAGCACATAGCAATAGAGCCTGCTGCTACCCAAGGGCATTTTTGTCCGAATCCCATATCATAAAAACGTAATATTTCAAAATGAATCCCCCAACGTTCGCCAATATGTATACGAGTGTGTCGACTATATACCCCGTATATATATACACACTCGCGTGAAAATGCCCCAGCGGCAAAGTAGATTGTAATTGAGCCCTCCGGGTTTTAGCTATCGATCCCCCACCTCTACATCCTCCTCCTCCTCCTCCTCCTCCGGTCTCGTTGCAGCCAGAGAGGGCTTATCCATTTATGATCTGCTGTGGCTGAAAGGCAAATAATTGCTGACGGTGCCGCGAGCTAATTACACAGGCACGGCCGAGTATGCTTGCGTCAGTAAAATTAACTGTTTTCGAAAAAGGAAATTACCCGTGCACGAGGGGGGCTACTACTACTACTACGTACACCACCTCGTCCAGTCATGCTATACTGCTGTTGTTGATAAAAAATTACCGCGACAGCGCAGTGAAAATTGTCACTTTCGCTTCGTTCCCTCACTTCTCTCTCTCTCCCTTCCTATATACTATTATACTACGCGCAGACACTCGATTGCGACGAATCGATATACACGCGCGACAATGCTGAATAATGAAAAAGTTTTGCGTGTGCCAAGTTGTATATCGTATATAGATACTATACACAACAACAAAGGAACAATTTTACCCCCCTAATTCTAATTTCTCTTATAGTCGAGTGCACGCACACATTTATACTACACGCGTTTTAGCATTCCGAGAACGAATTTGCGAATTTCAATTAAATCCTGTATACGCGGACGAACTATATTCTCGCCACGCGCTTGCCTTCAGAGACAGACAGTTTTTCTTAGCACGCCATTCTTCTACTCCTCTCGGTTCATTCTAATTTCTCACACCCTCGCGCGCTGCCTCTCTCATTGTGCGTTCACTCGCCGTGCCGCTATATCTCTCGGTCCGAAGTATATATACACTCGGACCTTATTTCTTCCGGGTCTGGGAGAGAGAGAGAGAGAGAGAAAAGCTATGCTATGCGTGTGCTGCTCGGGCTCTCTTTTCGCCTGTGCGTTCGCACAACGAATTCCAGAAGTGCGACGACGCTCGGGGAATGCGCTCGCGTATACACACTTTTCTCTCCCTTATACTCTTTCTCTGTCTCTCTTCTACTCGCGATATAATGAAAAGCAGCAGCAGCAGCAGCGAAAGCTCGCGTGCGCATGAATGGGAGAAAGAGAAAGGGAGAGTTGGAGGCAGCAGCGGCCTGCCGCGTACTTTGGGAATCTTGTAAATTTCGCGGAATTTCGGTCGTGCGTACACGCGTGGAATCCAATTCGAAATTGAATTTCGACCCTTTGCACGCGCACGGTGGAACTCACTGCGAGCTTAAAACGTTTAAATTAAATCTCGCCCGGCTGGATTTCATCTCTCGCGTACATACGTATATATATATACGACGTGTATATGTATATGTTCACTCTGTCTCCCTCTTTTGTGCACAGTAGAAGCATAATTAAATAATTATATGTTAATGCGCGGTCCAACGTGGGAGAAATATTTAAACTCGTCGCGCGTGGGATTAGACTCGCATGATTTTGTTAACTTTTTGCGGCTCATTAGCATGCCAAGCGGTATGGTGGCAACGCTGGCGTGTGCAGCGGTGGCGGCTGGTTTATATTACCCTCGTTTCGGTTCACGCAAGAGAGAGAAAGAGAGAGAAAGAGAGAGAGAGATTGCAGTCTCTGCGCGTGTCTGCGGGTGTGGGAAAAAATATTGCATTTCATTTGAGTAGGAAATGAACTTATGTTCCCCTGCTATCGAAAAATTACTTCAATCCGCGTATATATAATAATATAGATATTCATGCAAATGCATCATACGGGAATATTTATGCACACGCGAGGCATATATGTACAATTAATCTTCAACTCTTTCACGCTAATAATTAAAGTCCCGATACATAAAATTTATATATGAAAATGCAGAGTGCAAATCCTCGTGAACCGTATAAGCTCCGGATTAAATGCAAAAAGACCGTAAAAACATCCCAGACCAAAAACACGTTCGAATTATATATATATAAAGATCACCCAGACGTACAGTTCGCACTCTCTCCTCCCTATTACAAACCAGGATCTCGCGCCTCGGAATTTCGCGGCAACACGGCGACAGTAGCAGCTTGGCAAACAATTTTTTACCTCTCTTGATATACATATATCCAGGCCAGATGGTGCTCACGCATGGAGCACACACGTCGCTCTGTGTGCGATGTATTATACACATTCTACTCCAGATCTCGCGATAGAATCATCATCGTCGCGTCGACGTCGTCGTCGTAATAATTACGACGCAAACGCCTTCGCACTGTTCAAACACAGCCTCGGAAACAGAAACGCGTACACACGTGTACGTACATGTACGTGTATTACGCGTACGTGCATATATATACACAGAGAGAGAGAGATAAAAGTGGTGCTGTTGCCGGCAGCAGAGCAACATCGTGCGGTGGGTGAGAAACGGGAGCAGAGATTCCGAGATAGCGCGGACGCGTGAATAAAGCGCGCTACTCGCGTATATATACACACACACTTGCTCTTGCCTCTCCCACTTACGCACGCGCGCGGTCTTCTTTTTTTTCCTCGTGTTTTTTTTTTCACGTCGCGTACGCCGAGAAGTATGAATGTAACCGTATACCGTGTCGTGACTTTTTTACTCCCTCTCTTATCTTCTTGACCCCGTGAGCGCGTCGTACGACAAGACCTTCGCGTGAGAATTTTTACGTAAAGCCGCGAGCGCGCGTTGCTGTATATGTTATGGTGTTTATATACGCGTGTCGTTGTGCCGTCGTCGTCGTCACAGTTGTGCAATGTAATTAGGGTTTATGATCCGGTCGACGCCTGATTCTCTCTGTTTTTTTTCCTCGAATCGCTCGAGTGTGTTAGCTCGGAGTCATAGTGCGCTCTGTTTGCATAGTTTATGATATAGTTCAGGATTTAGTTCATTTGAATTTACAGCATTGTTTATGGAATTTACTCTCTGCACTCGTCATATCCGCTAAATCGTTCGACAAAACACATTCGTCACCTGTCGTGTGATATCTTATCGCGAACGTGCTTCGTCACAATTTCCTACTGTACACTCTGTTTTTTCTACTTTTTTTTCTCTTTTTTTTTTTAAACCAACTTCAATCCTCTAAACCTCAATCCCGCAATATTCGCAAGCTCCATGCACGGGCTCGATAGCCCGTGAAAAAATTGTATACACGTCGCCATATTTCTGTTCTCCACACTCGCGCATGATTAGAAAAGGAGATGATCCCAAAGGCGATTTTCGGCCGTACTCCTCCTACTACTACTATACTATCACTGTCGCACTCGCGTCGCCGTATATAAAGAGCTTTCTCAACGTCGAAGCAAACGAGGTAGAAAATGAAAAATTCTCCTTACCGAGAGTGGAGGCGAGAGCTTGCGCGCGACGGTTTACCCCTAAAAGCGGATCGTAGCATCAGGGTGACCGCGAGCGGTAGCAGCAGCAGCAGCGGCTCTATAATCCGATCGGCGTTTCCCAAAGAGATTGCCCCGGCGCATTCAACCGGAGCGGAACTCTGTCCTATACCGCTGCTGCTGCTGCCGCTTCTTTTCGTCTAGAGAGTAGAGAAACTTATCGGTTAATGAAAGCGAGCGACGTTCTTTAGGAATAGGGTACACTGGAAGGAGTAGGAGAAAAAGAAAAAAAACAATGCGAGGGAGAAAAGAGAGCCGAAGAAACCTGATCGGGGAGCGACGGCGAAAATTGAAGAGCGTCTCCGTGTATATAAGAAAAAGAGAGAGAGAGAGAGCGAGCGAGAGTCCCGGTAGTAGCGTGACGCACGATTTCGCCGAGTGCGCACGTGAAAAACAAAGGACGAAGAGAGAGAGAGAGAATCGAAGACGAACGAATGAATAGAGATAATGCGAAACGGAGAAAAGGAGACGGAGTAAGAGAGAGAGAGAAGGAAAAAGAGCGACGGATTGATAGGAAGCGCTAGCGGCAGAAGATCTCGTTTCGAATTTCTCGATAGATTCCTCCCTTATTGGCTGTCCCCCTCCTCTATCCACTCCCCCGTTCTCTCTATACGTACGTACTTCCCACGAGAGAGAAACAATGGCAGCGAGTGGCGTAGAAAGACGTCTCGAATTTCGCTGAATCAAAGGTGATGGGGCGAGCGAGCGCGCGCGCGCTGCACTATATACGCGCACGAAAGAGGAAACGTGCCCGCCGAGATTCCCGAAATCGATTTTCGCGTCTCTAGGAGGCCCCGACACTATACTGCCGCGTGCTCTAGAGCGCGCGCCGCGTATTATCCCTCCGCGTGCGGTTTTCTATAGTGTCATTGTTGTCGGAAGGTGAGCGCGCGGGAGCACGCGACACAAGACGTTGTGTAGCCGTAGTCGTCGTCGTCGTCGTCTGAGTGGGTACGCCGTGCGCACGAGCCTACAAAGGGTCCTACACACGTTACGTTTCCACTCCCCGGGTACAGGGGCTACTGCTGCTGTTGCTGCTTCCTTTCGCGGTGCAAAAACGTGAATGAACGCGGGTTCAGCGTACGCGCAACAGCGCCCCGCAGGCTTGTAGCACTACCGCGTCGAGGTCTTTAGAAGGAATTAGCGCGCGCGCGTGCATGGTATGTTTCTCCGACTCTCTCGTTCTTATACTTCTCTGCTTCTTCTTCTCCTTGTACTTTTTCTTCTATTTTGCTTTTTTGCGGTTTCGCGCACACGCGCTGACCTTTGTTGCGAGTCGCGCGCGAGCTTCGTCGATGACTCGGCTTGGAAGTTGTTACGTGTAATGGTATACGAAGAACTTTTGTGGCGTTTGGAACTTGAGTATTTTATTCAAATGTTTGTGGCGATTGTTGCGGAGCTAAGGGAAAGTTGTAGTTTCGTTAAGTGCTGTTCACTTTTTTTTTTTATTGTAGAGAAAAGAAAAGTTTGTAAGGAATCGTAGTCATCAATTGCTGTATATAAGTATAGGTTTATCGTTGAATTTTTATTTTTCATTTTATTTTTAGAAAGTACTTTTTAGATTTTATTATTATTTTTCATTTTTTTTTCCAAGTACGGTTTTTTGAATCGATGTTTTGTACCTTTTAAGTTACTTTTGCAATAACAAGAAATATCAATTTGTAAAAAAGGAAAAAGATAAAAAATGAAAGCTCGAACGTAATCGACAGAAAAAATTTGTTATATATTCGAGTAATGGAAACATCAGTTATTTTTCAAATCGAATATACCAATAAAGCGCTTACTACGCAAAACGTACATATCCCGTTAATTTTTCACCAAAAATACTCTTTCCAATATAAAACGTCTGCAACAAATTCCGTGTGAATGCAACGATATTAATGTGGATGACTGTCGAGCGATGATGGAGCTCTCGGAAATTTCGTTAAAAATATTAATTCGTTTACGAAAGTGTCACGCCCCAATTCCAACGCGCGCCATAGCGCGCGCGTGAGGTTGTGTGACATAATTTACGGCGACGGCGTTGAAAGGGAGGGGAAATGATTTCCGGGCGCGGACGGGAAAAGTGTCATAAAATTTTAATCACTGTAATTAGGCGTTGTACGCATAGAACTTTATTCTGAATCGTCCTCTAATTGTTTTGAATTTTTCAAAAGCTTTGAATCAACCAATTTGTTTTACGCGCAGGATGGTATTTCCGTGCAATCTGTTATATCCAATGAAAATTTTTAATTAATTCGTTATCTTGAGTTTTACAAGCGCATATATAAAATATTGTGTTTTTAATTAAAATTTCAACTTTGTAAAATTTTAATAAACACGTGGTATTAAAACGGTGCAATATGTTATATTATTTAAACGGTTGTCAAGGTCTTCGTGACAAATTAAATACTTGTTGCGACTCTCTCTCGTATATTTGCCAATTTTATTAATCCCCAATATTTATTTACTAGTTATTACCGCTACGATTAATGAATAAATCCGGTAATCTCGAAACCGTGAGACTCAATTAAAAAATTCATGTAAAAACTTGTAATTGGCTCTACGGCCGGCACCTTTTCTCTAGTAAAATAAATTCCAACAGAAAATATAAAACAGCTACTCTCGCTCCGTCACGCAGACCACGACATAACGAAATTCCATCCGCACCCTTCGCCTACTACTACTACGTCGTGTCAGACGAAAAGAAAAAAAAATAAAAAGAAAAAATCTTCATTAGCTCTCGGACACGTACCGATACACCTCTGCTCTTCTCTCGTCAAAGGATCCGCGGGAATCAAATTCAAGCCGGAGCAATCGCGTTAGGTCCGGCGTTCCGCAACGATGGTACAGCTACGGCGGCGGCGCGCTCACGGTTCCGTGCTACGACTCGCACCCGGTTCACGAGATCTTCTCTCACACCCGTTTCCTCATCCTTCTTGTAGGAAATCCCGTGTCTTTTTACTCTCTCGCGCGCGCCTTTACTTTTTTCGTCTTTAATTTTCAGGACGGCTAACCTCGTTACTCTCCTCTCTTCTCGAGGCGACACGCGGTTAGTTCTTAATTAAGGCGTGCTTGGCGCTTTGACCGTTACTCCGGTCGAGTTAGCGCCTCCAGAGCGGGATAGGGGGAGGGGGGCAGCAGAGAGAAGGAAACCGCTTAATTTCTACGCAAACGCGACCGATCCGTCCGAATGTCGCGAGGCAAAACTGCGAAAAGTCAAAGTAATTTCGGAAGATTTCTTCTTCTCTCTCTCGTCCTACGCGTAGGGAGGTCTTTAATTAAACGGGTAAATTAATTACGGGTGAAGACACGGGTGTGCGCGCGAGAGAAAGAGAGACAGATTTTTGTTAAAGTTTATCGTTTTTAGGACGACGGTGTCTTTCTAATTCGCGTTTTAATTGGACCGACGTCCCGTGCCCGACCTTGATAATGAAGCGGGAAAATGAGCTGGAATGATATAATTGCCTCGAGTGAGGAAAGGGTTAACGGTGCTTTGGTAATCGTTTTTATTAATCGTGGAAAACTGAAACAATTTTCACCTTACTATTTACTATAAATATTATTATTATTATTTATTATAACAAAATGACTAACAAAACAATTTATTTTTCTGTTACAGGTATGTATGGAAACATCCTAAACCCTCCTTGAACTCAACAACTGCCTATTGGTACGAGGTATGGATACATATTAAAACCACATAAAAATTCAAAACACATAAAGAATATATCCATATCCAAATATATAACATCGAAAATCAACCGCCCTTGTCCTCGTATATTATCCCGAAGCAAATATTTCGTGTTCCCATTATCGGCTCGCAGCGTGAGTTAAAGCGTTTGCTCCTCGCGCGATCTCGCTGGAACATAGCAGCAGCCGTTCACCATAATAAAGACCCGCGGGAGCATACTATAGTCGATCGATATATTTTATCATCACGTACGCGTGCGTACAAGCTCCCAATATATATTATACCTATATCTCCGGACAAGGAGAACCGACGAGCGTGACTGCTGAATTCAAAATAGCCTCTCCACTATACCGCGCGAGATCCTCTCGCCTCGGCGCATTTGCCGAACGTACTTTACGACTTCTCTCTCTCTCTCCCGCCCGAATTCCCGCGCTCTTGGGAGTCCGAGGAAAGAGGAATCGTCGGATCCTCTCTCGGAAAACACACGCGCGTACGCGGGGAGGGCCGACGAAGAAAGAAAAAGAAAATAACCTTTTCTCTCGCTCGCGAAAAGAGATGGCCTCCTTAATTCCAACGTCTTCGATCGCCGACGCCGCGCTACCTCCGTCGTCGTTCTGTTGACTCACGAGGGGATAGTACGCCGCGGCAGATCGAGGCCAATTTCCCTGCTCTCGGTTTATTTTCGCCAGCGGGAAAATGCTATTTTATGCACATCGCCTATACGGCTTTAATTCCATTCTCGGCGCTCTAGCAGCTAAATTTGCGAGAGTGCCGGTGCTGCTCGCAAGCTCGCGCGTTTCGCCGAATTTAAATTCATAGATGCTGGAAAAGGCAGCTTTATGCGCTTAGGATGATGGAGAGAATAAAAAAAAACGGATGGTTTCATAAAGAAAATTCACCTCGTTCCTTCTTTTGTCATCTGTATATATGCGCCTGCGCATATATAAGTGTGTTGCGAAACAAAGCTATTAGGGAACTTTTTATTCTAGAAAATTCCATTTCGAAAACGGATTGAAAAATTCCAAGTATTCGCCGCTGGTGTGCTCTGCTCGTGCAACTTTCGCTAACTTCATTTAACTGCGCGCGCGCAGAAGCGCTAGAACAGACAGAGTCAACTTCTGAAGTGGAAAATTTCGTTGCCACGTAATCAGTGTATTTAAATATCTCGTTGAGAAACTTTTACATTAAAAAAACGAGAGAGAGAGACAAAAAAAATAAGTAGCACATCAGCTACGGACCATCGACATTAGAAAGCAATCGTGTACGTCTTACATGCCGAATAGAAGACACAAAAGAGAGATGGACTCTCGACGACGACGACGGTCAGTTATACACAATGCGTTGCCGTCGGGTCGACGGCCACACGACAGCAGCAAATCACAGAGACAGGGGGGAGCACTTTACGGACGGAGAGAATAAGACGTTCGCCCGTAACGTCGGTCGCCGTTCGCGTCGTGACTTGGAAACTGCATTGCAACCCTTTTTGCGGGATGGTCCCCACCCATTGTCCTGGGGATTTTCGACCGTGCGGCGGTTCTTTTTATCCACTCTATATATATATACGCGCAGACGTACAAAGTCGTGCGAGAACGAAGGATATGACAATCCGCGAGTTTTCTAGAGCGGAAATGTTACGCTGACTACGAGCAAAAAGTTTAAATAATATAGAGCTTGTATGTTAGCCAGATTGGTGTTCATATAATTATTACGTTTCTTATTACGTTGAAGGCTATTGTGATGATTCTCCCATTGTCATTGTTAATTTAAAATGGACTGCTTATGAGAGGATATGCACAATGAAAAAAAAAACCGGGTTACTTAATGCTAAAGAAAGAAATGTATATTAAGCAAAGAAGTCCGGCGTGATACAATGGATTGCGTAATCAGGGCACTTCTTTGTTACATCGAAGAAAAAGGAGTGCATCGGAAGGAAAGGGAAAAATAAAGAGAAGGCGAACTCTTTTCAATAATTCCTCTCACCACGTATATATACACGAGAGAAAAGAAAAAGGACCAACGCTCGCGGAAAAGCAGTTTTCCTTGCCGCAATCATCGCGCGGGGAATCCCTCGACGCTGTTTGTTCTTCTCGCCTATACTGCCGACCTTCTTCCCTTTGTCTCTCTCTCTCTTTCTTTTTCCTCGTTTCCCTCCTTACAAATGACCCAGATGATACGGATATTAACACCGAGCCTCTACCCCCCTACCGAAACTTTCCTCTCTACACCCGCGATCATCGCCGTTCCCTTAATTATCGTCGCGCACACGGGAATAGCTCGTATACGTCTCGCCAGGGAGTGAAGTAGAAGAGGGGAGGGGAGAGGAGAGGCAAGAAGCGAAAGGCCCTGGGGACTCGTACCAAGCGGCCCGAGAAAAAGTCTCTAGCGTGTGCTCCCCAATATATATTGTATGTCCCCCAGATCTCCTTAAAGGAGTCGCATCCTCAGCGGCTCCCTTTCCTAGTAGATAAAGCACACTATATACGCACAGTCGAATCGTGTAAGAGTAGTAGTAGTATATATGTACGAGGTAGCGAAGAATTATGCTCGAAACTATGCGGAGCATTTGGAAGTTCGGCAAGAGGATTACTGGGCGCTGTAGGGAAAAGTGAAAGGGACACGATACCTATATATATACATCGCACCGCCGTTGCTACTCTTGCTTGCTGCTCTCTCTCCCGAGTTTATAATAAGTCTCGATTACCATTAATCGTTATTTAGGAGGCCGAATTAGGGAACGCGACGATGTTCTGTAATAAAACCAGCTTCGCAAGCCTACGACAGTCGGAACCGGAGAGAGAGAGAGAGTGAGAGAGGTTGAGGTAGCAGTGGTGTGCTGTGGTGATGGCAACCCTTGCTAATTAATTGGGGATACGAGCGCGAATTTTACGCTTGACGTGACGGTGTTTTCGCGAATTTCGCGATTGTCGAATTGGCAAATTGACTCTCTCTTTCGTTTTGGGCTCTCGGAATGTCGGTTAATTATAAGAGGAAAGGGGGAGGAAAAAGTGATAGGGTTGTGAGGAAAAGATATACGAGTCATCGCGTACTGCGCGAAAAGTAAGGGACCGTGGCCTAATTTGAGTAATGTAGATTTATGAGATCAGCAGGTTTTGGGAAATGCTAGGTGATTTGATTTTATGAGAGTTTTTATAACGTGACGGGTATAGATATGTAGTAATTAGTTGTGTTTGCTGGAGGATGGTTGGTGGTGGTGGAATGAAACTCGGACGCTGCTAGAAGTTTAATTAACAAGTTTTTCGAGTAAGAGTAAATTTCGACTTTGAGCGAGGTCGAAATTAAAATTTTTACCGTATTTCACGGAAAGTGGTAGGAAAAGTTATACGAAGAAGAAGTGATTTATTTTATCTCCCGAAAAATATACAGCAAAATATATATATCCCGCGTCCTAAATAAACTTGTTTAATATAATTTTATTTTTTTAATTTCTTTTCCACCTATATATACCGGTTTTTAATTAAAATCAGAAATACGAAAATATGCCCTGAAATTGTCTCCGTATAGTATTGCAGAGTACATATACAGGTCATATTTCAAAATTAATCACTTAATTAACAGAGCTTAGCTTCGCAATTAAAATCAGCAGCCCACTGCTCGAAAAACAAAGCCGAAACAAAGCCTCGCACTCTCACTAGCTTCTGTTTACCCAGACAAAGGAAATTTCTCTCTTCCACGAAAATTGCTCTCTTACACTTCCTCTCTCTCTCTCTCTCTTCTTGCCGCTCCACCGGCGACACTACAAGGCACATCACCTTTCCTGATAAAAAGCTCGCCTCACGCGTGTGTACGCCATTCGCAGTCATCCCCTCGAAATCCTCTCCCATATCTCGAGGCGACGCTCTCTGCTCCAAAGTAAAGTCATTCTACCGCACGACGACGACGACGACGACGGTGGCTGTGCGGCGATAAAGGTCGACCCTCTTCGAGGTATATAAGGCGCCTGGCTTGCTGGTGCTGTATCGACGCCCCCGCAATTATTTCGCGCGTACGCGAGGGCGTGGCAGCACTGCGGGCCGACTAATTTTCCGGGGGGGTCGAGAGAACAGCAGCTATATAAGCGGAAGGAAGAAGGAAGGTAACTATATACATAGCTATGTATGTATGTGTGTGCAGAAAGGCAAACGTAAACGGAAAATGAAATCGCGGGATGCGCGCGCGCGCTCGCGTATTGGGCGATAAATCAACGGAGAGACTTCTCGGAGCTGCGGCTGGTGTACGTGTTCGCAGCAGATAAAGTCTCACCGTGCGTTGTTTCGCTATTTTCTCGCCTATATAGGTATATAATACATAACTATTTGCTGTGCGCCCGCGTCTTGCGCTTTTTATTACGGGTTGGTATATAGATACTTTTCCGATGGGCGCATTTTTCTTCTTCCGGCCTGAGGAATCTCTCGATCTCTCGTCGAGTTTTGTTATGGAGGATTTTTATTTTCCGTTCCGGTATGCTGGACGTGCAGATACTTTTTATTGTAAAGTATTGATGGTTAGGTATATATATATACGTATGTAAACATGTATACAGAAAATGGTTGTTATTTTTGTGTCTTTTAATTCTCATTTCGAGTAAATACGCTTTTCGAATGTTACGAAAACACGCGCCTAAAGGTTTATATACTTGTAACCGTGTTTATCCTGTCAATGTATAATTTCGCAAGATTAAAACATTGTATTACAAGCAATTCAATAAATTATAAATTTTCATTGTACATATCGAAAATTAAAGCTTTTCAGAATTTTCGTAAAATTGGAAATCCAATATTTAATAAATCAATATTTTCTCGTGAGTAACACGTATAGTACGCGCATATGTCTATATAGTATATTTACTGCCTCTCGTAAAATACTAAACTATGAGAAGCTAATAAACAAAAATGCCCACATAAATACACATAAAACCGCCAATATCCACTCTTACTCTATACCTGTCTAAGTAAGAAGGAGAGAAAAAAAAACTTTCTGATTCATGACCTCTTCGCTCGATAATACTCCCGTCGCGATCTTAATTTTTCCCCGTGATTTACGCTCTACCCGCTCAAGAATTATACGCGTACTCGAAGTTGCTCGAGCGGCGCGCGCGCGCGGAAAAGTGCGCTGTCTTTCTCTCGTTCCTTCATTCTTAGAAAAGTAGCAGAACAGCCGGGGAACCAAGGAAGCTGCCTTTACTCACCGGCCGCTCGGGCCGCGCTTGCGCTTGCACGAGTCTCGATTAATTTTCCCCTCGTTAGAGATGAGGCATGCTCGGAAATTTATTAAATTTCTCAATTAGTCATGAAATTACTTATCGCTCAGACACTCGTTCGCTTATGCTCGTGCGCGCCTGAAAACTTTCGCTTTTCCACTCTCGTTCGCGCCCATCAATCTTTTTCGCTTTTGTAGCGCCGGCTGCTCTGGCTCGTCTCGCGCTTGTTCCTCCTTTTTTTCCCCGAGCTTTGCACCTCTCAAAGAGAAGGAGAACACGTGCCTTCGGTTGTATCGTGCTCGGAAATCGTAATCCGTAATGCGCTGTCGGGAGTTGGTATATAGTAGGTGTGTTTGCCCAGCTGAAACGAATTTACGACCTATTGTTATAAACAATATTAATGTAAAAGTATCGACGCGCGCTGTTTGTTTATGATTTTGTGCATGTTTTTTCTTCTTAGCGCGCTCAAACAAAAGCTTTTGTCGATCGAATATATATGTTTCAATTAGCGTCGTCACGACACTATTTTATTCCGCACGCGCGTCGCTATATGAATTGTTTATCTAATGAATCGTATAGATATTACACGTACTGTAAACAGTAAATGTAGTATTTACGACGCCCCTTATATGGTTGACGTATATTCCCATTGATCTTCTTATGACACAGTACAATAATTCTCATGAATCACCGCGGGACGATCGTTCTACAGGTCTGCAATCTATTTCCACTTTTTCTTCCAGATATAGAGAAAAACGAAGGGAAATTACATATCACGGCTTGCCAGCGTACATACACACACACAATACGAAATGATAATGTATATATTGCGGACTTCCGGCGTCGCCTCGCTGACCGTCCAAACTGACCCGAAACATTTAAGTGAATAAAAGAGGGAAAATCTAAATCGCCCGTGACACGCGATCTCGGTATTCATCACACTCTACACCAGCCCAAAATCCCAACACATACACACACACACACTTTCACTATATTTTTCCAATCTTATCCCCATCACACACGCGTGAGCTGACCCTTGTATGACCCGCGAAAAGTGCTGAGCCGTATAAAAGCCCCAATCAGAGGGGGTCGCGTCTGGCGCGAATCGTTCATACAATAATAACAACGCGCAGCGCGCCATTGAGTCCGGATCGATTAATTCATCGCAACCCCGTCGTCGTCGTCGTCATCCTCATCGTTAGCTTTTCCCGACTAGGACAATGCTCTCTTACTGGCACGCCCAAAGATTACACGCGCCCAGACAAAACGAAAGAGGCGCGTATACGCTCTCGCCTATGTATACAACAACCCATATATAGAGAGAGAAGACGAGTGTCGCTCCCTTCATTTCGCCGCGGCTTTGTTTTTCGCGCGGCGCTGACAAAAGCAACGATCGAAAAGCGAAATATCCAGCGCGATATTTGATAGTTCGACAAATAACCGGGACTCTCGGGCGTACTGCATATACACTTCATCATCATCGATCGGAAAAAGCAATGCGACGATGGCGATATTCTTCGGTAAACAGAGACGCGAGTGAACGGAAAAGACGCGCACGCCGACTAATTTCCTCGCCCTCCGGATACGCACAGTCGTTCGTTCCCGTTCACCGGCCACACGCACACACACGCGTTAAACGCGACGACGAGCCCCTCCCCCCCCACACACTGCACCGGTAATTCCCGGGTTCGGATTTAATGGAGGGTGGCACCGAGAGAGAGAGAGAGAGAGAGAACCTATAGGGCCCTCCGTTCTCTATCGCTCGCGCGAACGAGTAATTTTGATATATTGACGCGCACGCACGTACGTGAATGGGTGCGGGGAGAGAGAGAGAGAGAGAGTTTTCCCGATAATATTGCCCCGCCGGGATGTGCGCACAGCCGGCCTGCCACTGTCTGCGTGTCCCTGCGAGCCCTCCGGCGGATAGAATAGAAGCGAAAGAGACGCCTAATGGGGAATCGAGAGGGAACACACCCACCTACACACACATACAGACACGTGACCGTTCGACTTTTTCTCGCCTACGGCGGTATACGCACTATACACACACTACGCGTATGTACGTGCGCTTTGTCTTTCTCTCCGCAATGTCGTGGCTACTTTTTTTCTCAGTCGTTCGATGTGTCTAGACACGACGAATAAGACACTACACGCATGTCAAGTTATATGCGTGGCTGCATGAGAGCTCGATTTGTTTTATATATAAGCTCTCGCTCGGTCTGCTTTTCGCGTTATCGGGAGGACCAAATCCCTCAGCTGCCCCATATGAGGGGACGAACGCATACGCATCAGGTTTATATGTATATATACACACGCGGCTTTAAAATCTCGTTAGCGCGGCGATACAGTCGATTATGCGTTATATATTTTCGACGCCGGGGGCACGACGACGATCGTATGGTGTGGTATATAGATTCGCTGCTGCTGCAGCTCGCGATTAACAATGTTCCGAACAAATACTCTCCCCATAGCAGCTTTTTCGTTCGATCGGCTGCACGCATGCATACATACATACATACAGCAGCCGCGTGCATGGAAAAGCTATGCACGGCGAGAAACAAAGAACGATCGAGTGCAGGTCTCACTCCATCGTGGTAATTGAGTAAATTCGGATGATGATTATTCCGCTGGAGGGGTAGGTAGGTAGGTATAGTAGGCATATTGTAGTCGTTGCGTGTACGGATTTTTTTTTTTGCGAATCCTTTTTTTCAATTATTATGCGCGAGGGGTCGCGCGGTGTGTGCGTGCTGTTAAAGGGTTCAATTGATTATCAGGTAATAACCTCTACACGGGCAACCTGCAGGCGATTATTGCTATTATTATTATTATTATTATTATTATTGCTTCGCGCGTATATACGTGTACTCTTGCACGCGATCCGGCGATTTTTCATAATTCGCGTACGGCGCGTATATACGGGAAAACGCTCGAGATAAAGGTATTGTAACCTCGTTTGAGGAAACACACGTTCGTATGTGCATATGTATAATGTATATAGAGTGAGAAACGCGTACGATGGATAACCATAACAATTAAAGTGTAATTCATTCTATATATATATATATATATATATACACGTCGCGTGACAGTATAAATCACCGACATAAGAGCGCACACTTCAGAAAGCATAAAAAATGTATGCTAAGCGGCTGCGTGTGGAAAAGTTCGCGGAGCTGTAAAAAAATCGCGCTGCATTGAATTTTAATGGTCGGGAGAGGAGGGGAGGAAAAATCTTGAATTTATAGACGGATTTTTTTTCTTCTCCATGGTCTCCTTACACCCTCTTCTTCTTCTTCCTTTTCTCCCAGCTCGAAAAAAATTCCTTCCCTTCGCCCGTGCGACGACTACGCGCGAGCGCGTGTTCTTTGAGGGCGGTTGAATTTTGCGCGCTCTCACACATGCGCACGGGAACTTTTATATCCGGCAACTTTTGACTTTTCCAGCCTCTCCCCTTTTCTACGTGCCGCTCGTACCGGAATCACTCGTCGACATTTTCGTGCCCGATTCTTCATAGAATATTAACTCGGCGGCAAAGTGCATAAAGTCAGTCTGGTTCGCTCTTTCTATCCACTGCCCCCCCGTTGGTTCCTTCCTTCCTTTTTCTCTTCCCCTTTATATACGTATGTGTGGATCGCTCCCCCCCGCGCCCGCGCGCTTGGAAAATCCGAGGAGCCGACGATTCGTCACGATTTTCCCGCTTATCGCAATCTGTCGGCTATACGCGCACGCGCGGGTGAGAGAGATAATGAAAAGAGCCTCAGGCCGGGAAAATGGATGCGCGCACGCGTTCCACCCGCCCGCCGAATGGTTTCGTGACGAGACTCGCGCTTTAATTCCGGCTGTGCAGTGTTCCTCTCTCTCTCTCTTTCACGTGACGTATCTGCCTTTCCACTTTCACCCCCCTCGCACACACATACTCTGGCTGTGATGCGCCGACGTCGTCCCCATGCATATATATACACTCATCGGTTGCATGCGCGCTCGCATGCAGGAAGGAATCTACCGCCACTGTCTATATATGTGGATGGGAGGATTTTATTGTACGCGACGCGAACGATCGGATATCTGAATGGGCTCCGACGCATTTGATTAGAGATAATGAGTTTTTTATTGGGAAAATGGGATGGGATGGGGCGCGTGTGCGTGGGAGTTTGAAGGGGAGGTGATCGTGCGATATGGTCGGATGGAAAAATTGCGGTGGTGAGATTTATGGTAATGTTTAGCTCTGTGTTTGTAAATTCAAAATCGGGAGTTTAGTATGAGCTATGAATCATTTTCGAAAAGTTTAAAAATATAAAGTTTTTACATGATTAATATAGTTTGATTCTAAGCGTATAAAGTTCTTAATTTGATATATACAAAAGAGTAGAAATTTTGTTAAAAACATATGCAAACTGGCTGTAAATATATAAAGTGATGTGCAACTGTTGTGATTAAAATTCATTTTACTTTGTTCGCTTTTTATATATGTGTGTACTTCGAAATTTGATTCGGATCGTTTGATTTTGTAATTAATTTATTATTATACAGCTTGATTACGAAGCCAAACAAGTTGTCCGTTAAAACAATTATTTATTCGATCTCGTTAAAAAGCATCGTTTATACTTCCATTCTTGAAATTCAAAGCCCATCTATAAAGCGAAAAAAAAAACAATATCCATATTGCGACTTATCTCCCAAAAAGATCCATTATCCGCAAAAAAGCATCAAACAAATAATAAAACGATTATTAAAAGCCGCCGCGCGTCTAGCTAAACCCATAATTGATATAAAATGGCCGCGTACGTGACATACATTCTAAAAGCCGCATATCCTTCGCTTCCTACTCCCTTTTCTCACCCACGAAAAAAAAAAAAAAAAATACGAACGACGTATAGGAAAACCCTGCGTTTGCAGCATACATACACACACGTACAGCCACGCATGTGAAATCCATCGCTCATTCGATTCTAAAGTTTTTGCTCCGACTGATCCCCCCCGACTTTAAGTATCAAATCGATCGCGTGCGTGTTTTTCTTTCGGCATTTTCCACAAAGAGGATTCGCCGAGATTTTTCCTTCTTCCATCGTTTTTCTATCGCTTATATATAGTATGTATATGTATATATATGTGCACTGAACGCTTATGAAAATATATGGAAGCAAGCAGCGCGTGGTAGCTGGCAAGTTTATACCCAAGGATATTAAAGTATGTCTCATGCGTACGCGTGTGTGTATGTCTCTGTTCTCGTAGAATGCGCTTGGCATTTTTCTTCTTCCGCGGCTGTCTTCGCCTTTGGCGACGGTGGCGGCGGCTTTCCGTTTGACAATCGGTTTTACCGCAAGCGAGCACGATTTAGTTTCCCTCCCGTTCTCTCGTCGTCGTCGGAAAAACGCATCTCTCTTTCTTCTCTTCTATTCTTCTTCGTCTATGTGCTACTGTGGATTTTTCACGCGTCGGCTTTATAATAGACCCGCCGTCTCGCAAATTTATTCACAGCTCTAACGTATGCGGCATCGTTTTTTTTCTCTCCTCTTCTTCTCTACATAACTTTACAAACCGTTGCTGCTGCTGCTGTCCTCGTGCCATAAAAAACGTGCCCTTTTTACCTGAAACCGCGTTAACTTTTGTATATACGTTGATCCACGCGTGCGTACGCCTACGCTTTTCCATCATTATCGTAAAATCGCGTGTTGTGTATATATATCCGTAACTAACGAGGTCGGCAAAAAAAAAAGAGAAACACCGCGTACAGCATGCTCGTCTATCATTTCGTAAAACCTGAATACCCGCAACACCATATATACCAAAACAACCTCATACATATGTATACATCCTCTGCATTTTCCGGCTGTTATTTCGCCCCTGCTTATATAATTGCGGGCGTAGTAAGAATAAAAGAAGAGAAGCTGTATAGAGGAGCACGCTGGGAGATTCCTCCTTAATAACGCCTTGGCCGCATGCTCGTTAGCCCGTCGGTCGCCTGCCTGCCCTGCCCGCGTAGCCGTACTACACCGGTCGGCCGCTCGTAAACCACGGATTACGCATTATCCCCGCACGCGTGTACGTACACGTCGGACCGCTTATATTGTGACGTATTGCGCTTGCGACCCCGGCGCGTACAACGTGCGCGATCATCGGGATGTAGATGTACATATATATATATAGGTATAGAGCTTTCTATACGTGTGTACGTGGATTATCCATCGACCGAATTCGAGGGAAAAAATGTCTTGATTAAATTTCAGAGGTTGGGAGGGAAATTTTTATTGCGAGTGTGGGAGAAAGGAGAGAGGATGAATCATACTCAGGCTTGGAGTCTTGAGGAAATTTCTTAAAGTTTTTCGTAATGGTGGATATATCTTTCCAGGCGTTTTTAGTTCGAGAATAATATGTGTGAGAAATGGGAGTGAGTACGAAAAAGTCGTCGTTAGGCGCCGGCCGGCCGGCCCACGCGGGGATATTTCACATTTTTCTCCGGCAAAGTGAGACCCTAAATTGTTGAAAACTCTCGCGGCCTCTTCCTAAATCTCTTCCTTATTTCAAAATTAAATTACCCGACAAATATATATTATACCGTCTTATATATATTCCCGCGCACTTCATCCATCACTATTATTCACTAAAGCAAGGCGCGCGTGTGCATTTAAAAAACGACCATTCAAACCAACCAACCCACACGAAATCATCGATCACTTAACTTGTACATCGGCTTGTCCACTCCCATTGACAATTCTCAACTTTAAAACCTCCGGTACGTACGTACGTACGTACAGCCCCCTTACAATACAATTAAAAATGCTCTCTTCTACGAAACAATTTAACCAACAAGCCCACCGCTCGTCGCTTGGGAATTACTGCCTCGCTCACGGAAGTGCGAGCGGAAAAAATGATGGATCGCCTCTCTCTCTCATTCACTCTCTCGTTAGCGCACTTGAAGCGCATTGTCGCAGCGACGAAGGGCGTGTACGCTGTCTCTCCTGTGTTAGCGCGTATGTATAGGTGGGTGTTGTATCGGCTCTGTAGGGTGATGGATCGCGGGCGGTTCGGTTTTTATTATTTAAACAGAGACAGAGATGTGTATGCATGCCTACCGGCTGTCGTCGAAGTAGACACATGAGGGTGTGTCTGTCTTATTGACGCTCGGGGTAATGCGACTGAGAGCGTTTTCGAATTTTTCCGCCCCGCGAGGATCAACTTTACTCTTCGCACATTATTTGTGCGGTGGCTTTTCTTTAGCTGTATGGTTGAGCCTGATGGATTGAACGTACGCCATTGGTTATAGTATATACCTATACTTTTTCGCTTGAATCTTGTAAATAAATCGATATCTTTTAAAGTATTAAAACGTTAAAAAATTGAACTCATCGAGGTGGAACGAGAAATTTAATATCGTTAAATTCAACAATACTATTCACGCCGGATGAACGCGCGAAATAAATGGATTATATGGGAGTAAAACGGGCGCCTCGTCAACTCGTCAATTCATCAAAAGCAGAATACGAAACGATCATCATCACCCGGTGACTGGCTCACAATAATAAAAATTCGCGCGTAATCTCATTTTAACACAATTACACCGGCACAAAAGCTTCGCTTTCTTTCTTTCCTCTTCTCTCTTTCTTTAACGCAGAGCGCGCCACCCTCGTCCCAACCCTCGTACAACCGCACGAACGGCAAAAGTCAAAAAGACAGTCGCCCACCACTTGTCCGCGCAAGAAGACGAAGGGCGCGACGTTTATATTGAATCGCGCGCGTGTTTTCGCTCCTCCCGACGATTAGGAGTTATATCGCGCGACACTCACACACTTACTCTCTCTCTCTCTCTCTGTCTCTCTACGCTGCTCTGATTTATGCCTAATTGACGTGCCCCTCTCACCGCGCTATATACTAGTCATGCACTCTCTCTCACTCGCTACACACGCCGGAGCGAGAGAGAGAGAGAGAGAGAGAAAGACACGGCAGACCGCGGCGCGTGCTCGCGTTCCGATGGACGGCGATGCGTAAAGTTGGCAGCCCGAGGGAGTGAGAGAGAGAGAGAGAACGCGGACCTTGAAGCGGGGGAGAAATTGAGATTGACAGTTAATTTCGTGCCGGTTTCAGGCGCGTTGCCTGCGGACCAGTCACCCTACAGCGACAGCCCCGCCGAATTGGCCTTCCGCTCGCTCGTTCGCTTCGCTTCTCTGTCTCTCTCTCTCTCTCTCTCTCTCTCTCTGTGCGTTGCGCTTTAAACGTGCGTGTACATGTACCTACGGGAGAGTAAGCGAGAGAGAGAGAGAGGACTTGCAAGCTGCGCAAGCTGCCGCTACGAACCCCTTTTACGCATATTGCTTTGCATTTCACACGACTTGGGTACATGTAGCCAGCTATATGTGCATGTGTGTTCGTGCGAAGGTGTATATACACACAGGCCAATATGTATTAAAATATACTGGAGGCGGGATTATAATGCGCTGGATGGAGTCGTTTGCGGCGCGCAACGTGTCGGGGATCGTCTTTTTAATAAAAGAAAGTGGGTAGCAGCAGCGTCGCACAACGCTGATGTAATTAATCGCGCGATATAATAATTCGAGCGTTATGTATATATACATTTTCGTATTTTCCTTGGAAAAAAAAATGAAAATGAGAAAGAAATCAATATGAACAGATTATTATTTCACCGCGAATTTCAGAGCACTTTGTAAAGCCTTTCCCGTGTAAATACATCATAAATACCAGTGCGCGGGATATAATATTTATCCCCAGGTTCGCGTTCATTTGCTGGTTAAGCACCTGCGCGTTAGGATTAAATTCGTCGCAGCTTATTTCAATGGCTATCGAATAAAGCACCAAAGAGCATTGCTACCGGGGCGTTGTGGCTTTTATACATATATTATTCAAGGCCGAAAATATAAATACGCCAGGCGATATGTGTGTATATATCGCACGGTGGATGGAAATATATATATATGCGTACATAGTATTGTAGCAAATTCGATACCAACATCGCGTGAATATATATATATTTCCTCCATTCCGTTAAAACGTGCGTAAAAAACGACGTGCCGAAGGTATGTACAACATGCGCACGTGTGTGGCCCCACATACACGGCTTTGCTTTTTCGCCAATAAATATTAAATCGTACGATCTACTTAAAAATGCCAGCTGTATACATGGGCGCGGTACACGCGTATATATGTACACACAAGAAGCGCGGCCTGCAACTTTCATATTTCGTAACAACAGAGCAGACCGTAGTATATAGTACTGCGTGTGCACGCACTCAGTCAGTATTTTACAACTGTATCTACAATTGCTCACGCTGCCCTCGAAAAAAAGCACACAGTGCGTCCGACATTCCATCGGTAAACTGTAGCCAGCGCTATACACACACACACACACACACACACACACACCAGGGAGAGTGAGTATTTCAAGCGTGTACACGTTGAAATTTCCGCACGTCTCTTTCTCTCTTCTGACCCGCCGCCGCGCGCCCGTGTGTTTTTCCCGCGCCATTCGATTTCCCTGACTACCACTCGGTGCTCGCGGAAAAACGAGCGCTCGCTCGCAAAATTACCACCGGCGTTCTCTCTCTCTCTCCTGTCGGTATTTCTCAGGCGAGTATAAAATACCGAGCTCTCTCGCAGATATAAAGGAGCGAGTGAGAGGGAACGAAGAACTCGCCTCACTCTTCCCTTCCATTCCCTTGCCTTTAAAGCGGAAGGCCGCATTACCGGTCTGGAATTGAGTTTGTGCCCGCGCTCGATTTACGCAGCTTCCTATATGCCTTCTTACCCCCGCTGCTGCGCGCGGCGGCGGCCCCCCTTTGCTTTCATTCCCCGTGAAGGGCGCGAGTAGCAGCGAGCTTTTCTCGCTATGCGCTTTCTTATTCCGGCCGTTTAAGACGCTTTCTTCTCGCTCTGAATTATATCCTCCTCCTTCGCCTCTTCAACGAAAAGAGAGAGAGAGAGGATAGACACGTAAGACTTTGTAGTAGTAGTAGTAGTAGCGGGAGGTGAAAAGTTTCTCAGGAGCACTTATCGGCCGAACGAGATAAGAGGACGGCGCGTCCGTCCATCCTCCAGTTTTCAACTTTTTTTGGAGAGCGATAGAGAGAGTAGTAGTGTCCTCTTCCTTTAATCCGATCGCGCGCGAAAATTCCGCACGCGAAATTGCCTCTAAGTGGATTGGTTCTATACGGGACATAAAGCGTGCGACGATGGTTCGAATTTATATTTTATTTTATTTTTTTTTTGCTGCCCTCCTGACGAAGGGGGAACGACGCAAAGTTTGAGTTGGCAAGTCAATTTTCTTAATATACAGTTCGAGTGGAGCAGTTTTGAATATAAGCTATTGCGAAGAGACGCTCGCTCGATCGAATTCGTGCGGATTAAGTTTAATTTATAGGAATCCGGTAATTTATATAAGAGTTAGATACTTTTATAGATGAAAGTTTATCGTCTCCGCTTTCTCTCTGTCGCTTTAGTTGAAGTGGAGTTTGAAGTTTGCGAAGTCAAGAGGGAAAAATAAATTCTCTATAGATAAAATTGAATGACAGGTTGTACGAAAATATTTGCTCCTCTATACAGTGCGAGAAAGAAACAGGTATATTGAATTTCCGGTAATAAAATTTTCGCGTCAAAACTTGCAAAATGAAAACTGCGTATATATAAAAATATGTATAAATATACTTCCAGAACTACGATCCCCTCGTAAAAACAAAATGTGCAACAATAATATGCTAATACATCACCGCGGCATCTCCTCTACATATGTATATATATATATATTCCACAGTGGCTATAAAAACCCCCAGCGACGCGAAAAATTTTCTAATATAGTCGATAAAATTCTGAAAATTCCTGACGCGCGCCCGTTCTAGCATTTGCATAACAACGGCGGCGCACCAGCCACCACAGCAGTATTTCTTAATTTCGTCGAAAATCCTCTCTCTCGTCTTTTCGGGAAACAGCCGAGCGCAGCCGTTTTTAGTGCACGCGCGCTCTCCACCCGCGTATATAATTTACAACTCCTCGGCGGATTCGCAAGTCAAACGAATAGTTGCTATCTCTCTCTCTCTCTCGTTTTCTCTCCTGAGGCTATACACGCGCCACAGAATCCAACCCCTGTATCGCAAAGGAAGTGTACACCTCAGGGGCGCAAACTCGTGCTAAAATTTATTTTCGAGAATTTATATTACCGCGTGGCTGAAATTCGCCTTCTTCCCTTCTTCCGCGTTCGTTATTTGTGGTATATATCCTTGGCGAAACAACGACGAGGGAGGGTATAAGCAAAATTTCGTCGCGCGAACTTTTTTTTTCCTTCGCGCAAAGGAGGGTATAGAATGAGAGATAGAGACAAGAAAGTCTCGATTTCCCGTATGACTGTGTGTATATTGACCGCCACGCAGCTTGTTACGGTTATATATACCGAGGCACGTATGCGTGAAAGGCGCACGAAAGATGCTTTCCGGTAAAGCAAGGGGGCGAGTACCAATCGAATTGCCGCTCGCGTATAGGGAAGAAGAAAATTTGATATGTTTTTTTTTCCTCTACCCCACACGTTTCATCGTCTTTGTCGTCGTCAAGGCATATAGGAGAGACGGCGATAGACCGACGCCTTTTTGTGTGTGCTACGACGCGCGCCCCTAAGGGTATGAGGCACGCGCGGCGGCTTTGGCGAATTGACGTTGAATTTGCACGCCGTAAATTTTCCTCTACCCCAAAGTAAATACACGCGCGCGGCGGCATTGCCGTCTATAAATATATACGCACGTAAACCGTAGAAACACGTCATCGGAACGGCTTATGCAGCGTGATGTACGGCCGAACTTCATTATAAAGCGCCTTAGAGAGAGAGAGAGAGACAATACCGCGTGAATTATGAAATTGAATTTCCCTTCTTTTTTTTTCATTCGCTAGGGTACAGAGTTACGGAATATATTTCCGTAAATCAAACAAAAAACCGACACTCTTCAAGGGGGAGAGTTTATAATTCAATTTTAATACTTTTATCGTATTTCAAATGTTGAATTATTCCTGAGGGCAGAGAAGTCGTGTCAGAGAGGTTTAATGAAATTTAATTAAAATTTCGAGTTTCCCCGAGAGTGTTTGAGGCATGGTAGAATCGTGCGTTTTAGTCAAACAAACGATGAAATCATGAGTTGTAATATACAGCCGCGAATATATAGAAAAATGTTATCTGGAAAACTTATTCATCAAACCTTCTTATCTATCGTGATATCATCGCTTCTAAAACCAACACGATAGCATACAGATGTGCGTATATATATATTCGAAATGATTAACAATTCTCGTGTAATGACTCGACATAACGCTTAAAAACCAAATTAAACTTTCCTCTCTCTCTCTTACCAGCCGCAAAAATGCTTAAACCCTCCCTGGCGTTAATTACCTCCGCTTTCTACACTGGCCGTAGAGTAACATCGTCGTATACCCGACTTTGACTCCTCTTCTCGCAGCGCAACAGTCTCTCTACAAGCCAAACAACTTTGATTCACCTTGGCCTCTACTTGTTACCAACTCTCCCGCCCGCTTGCGCGCGCGCGTGTACGGTCCGTCTGCCTTCTCCTTAAACGTTCGCTCGCTCGCTCTGCCTGCGTATATATATATAAAGGCGATCCCCCGCGCGAAATTCATAAACAGCCGGTTTCCGGCTTGTCGCCCAGCCCACGAGCCTGGAAAGCGACGAGCAGAGCAGAGAGAGAACGAGAGAGACACGCGCGTGTACGCGCGCGCCACCCCGAAACTTGCCTAATTGCTTGCGAACTCGTCGAAGCGCGATTTCCTTCGGGCTCGATTAGATGGCTTTGCAAGTGAGGGCGAACGAATGTCTCGCGCCTTGCTGCGTTCTGTTATAGACTGTCTCTCTCTCTCTGCGTACGTATATGTGTGTTTGTGTGTGTTCCTGTCTATGGGTATTTCGGAAGAAAATTGCCATTTTCGCGCGCTCACTCGCGCGTTTTCAGCCCTGACGTGCGCGCGTTTGCTGGAGCGCGTGCGCCTTGATTAAACGCAATAAAACGACGATGCCGTGGCCTATCTCCCACTGGCTGGGTGGCAGTTTATTTGCCAGTAATGATAGCCTCGCTATACTCAGTTTATATCTGTTTTAATGAACTTTTGAAGATGTACACGCATTTTTTATTGTTTAAATTATCGGGAAAAGTATAAAACTTTGATAATCACAAGCTGGAATCGTTATGTCGTACGTTTTTATTTCTTTTTACGACTGATACGATTTTTCTTTCGCTCTCCCTTGACGCGCAAAAATATCGAAGGGCGCTGGGTGCCTCTCCATTCCGCGTAGGTGAGCAAGCAACTCTTATTGATAATATCGCCGAGCGCTTTTATCAAGTATTGATTTCAACTTAAAAATAAAGCAGGATATTCATTTTGAATGCCAGGGCTGAACTTATTAGCCCCCAATGTAAGACTCAAACGCAATTTCAGGCGACACACGCGCGTCGTAAAACAAACTAAGAAAGCTTTCCTACAGTCATAACGGTAGAGCCCAGATTTTCCGAATTTCACGTGTATACCGGAAATATTTATCCTCCCCGCACATAGTAGCACCCCTGGTCCAATAAAGCGCACCGACAACGGTTATGTCCTCGCTGTACGAGTCGTGTAATTTTTCTCACCTATAACCTCTCTCTTGGCATGTACAGCAAGGGTAGAGATAGAAGAGGCTGAGTGTGTACCGAGGAACGACGAGGGCGTGTAATTCATGCAAATTGCTCAATTTCATCGGGTATCGGGCCCGAGCCTGCACGATTCTGTCTCTCTAGTAGTATTTGCCAAAGGAGAGAGGAAAAGACGACGACGACGACGACGACGAGGCAAGGATTTTTATTACTTACGGGGGAGGCAATAGCGCGAGACTCGCATTCCTGGATGGTATAGAGTTAAGGGGAGTGAGAGTGAGAGAGCGAGAGAGAGAGAGAAAAAGCGAAAGTCTTCTACTTCTCTCCCTTCACCCCTTGGGGGCATAGAAATATTTCGGACGGTGGGAAATACGCTGCTGTCTATTGTGTATATAGCTTGGGTTAGAGAGAGAGAGAGAGAGAGAGAGAGAGAGAGAGAGAGAGAGAGAGAGAGAGAGAGAGTGAGGGCAGCAGATATTCGTGGATTCCTCATTAAGGACTTATCGGCGATGAGCGCGTGTATATACAGGGGACGTGAAGGCAGAAAGGCTGTGACGTAGGGGAAGGAGAGAGAGAGGACGCGACGCATAAGGAGATTTATTGCCGATACGCAGATATATGCGCATTGAATTATGTTTTGTGTTACCCCAGTAATTTGCCTGTCAAATCGAGAGGAAAAGCCGTATAGAGAGGGAGAGAGAGTGAATATGCGTAGCCGGGGAAAAATGATATTAGGTGCGTGTTTCGCGTAATTGTTTCCTCTCTCTCTCTTGCACCGGCTCTGGATTATATTGTTACACACGGTCAAAGAAATTCAATGAATTGCGTTTAATAATAATTGGGTCTGCCTCAGGCTGATGGAGTAATTTTGCCGGCATTATTTCGTCTGGTTGCCTCGCAACTGGTGGGAAACTATACATAAAAGTTGTGTGTATATATGTATACATGGATTTATACATATATATGTATAAAAGTAAACGAACCTCATTACCACACGTGACCATCTGTTACTACTGATTAAAATATATACAACAACGTTATGTCACATGGAATTTTCAATATCGAGGAGATCCGTGTCGTGTACGAATTTAACGCGACACACATACACACAACGACTACGTAAAGTAAATTTGCCGATCGGTTTAATTAGCACTGTGTCCAATAACAACAGAACAACGAGACGCGCGTATTCGCCCGTTACATAATGTTAATCAACCGCTCGCCGTTCATCCGATCACCCCATCGGCTTTTTTTTCCTCCCTACTCCGACCTCTCGTTACTTCGTCACCATCGCCCCTTTAAACTCGAAAATTCCAACGCGTAAAACTCGACGCCAAGAGAAAAATACATCAAAGCAGCAGGGACACAGTAGAGAAAGAGAGTTAATGAAAATTTCGAAAAAGTAGCTATTTCACGCCGAGGCACTAAATAACGACGACGCTGCTGCTGCCGTCGCCCGAGGCGTCAGGTGTCCCCCTCACCCTTACTTTCTTTCTCGAAGATAAGAAAAAGCAAGAAAATTAAGTAAAGCCGGCCCCTTGCGATAAAAGATTTTTAAGACTCTCCGTCGCTCTTGGTATACTCCCACGTACCATAGTCGCTCCCTTTTCCAGCCGCGAGGGACTGTACTGCGCACAGCGGCGTGGAACGAAAAAAAAAATTCGCAAATTCATCGCTTCTGCGAAGGGGCAAGCGATGTCGCGTCATCTTCTCAAGAGAGTGAGAGCAAGAGAGAGAGAGACTTGAAGAGCGAAGCCCGTAATTGGCCGGAGGGGCTTCGTATACACGCTGAGAATGACTTCTCGGACGAACGGGGGGGAGACGAATAGAGGAGAGCCTACGAAATCATTTGGGCCCCGGTCGTGATCTAATTTAGATGGGCTATTAATTGTTTCGGGAAAAGGGAGACCCCGAGAAGCTTGGGACGATGGGAGAGAGAGAGAGAGTTCGGGAACAATTTGTTTGGTAAGGTTAATTTTGTTTCTTTGTTTGCGAATTGAGGTAGAGGTTGCAATTGGGTTTTAAATGGTAATTTTCATTAGCTGAAGAAATAATAATAATAATACAATTAGATTAATGAGTATTATATGGAAATCTAGATCGTAATCAACGAAGGCAAAGGACGATGATGAGTAATCCTCGCCGTTTTTTTCTACCCTATTTTCACTGCGATCGATTGAATTATACTTATAATAATTTATTGCCTAGATAACATATTATTTATTATTTTCGAAACTTTTATTTTTACAATAACGATCAAACCGTTGACTCATTACATCTACACCATCTCATATCGTATATATACACTCGCAGTGTGCAACTATTTGCTCGAAAAACACGAACGTGCGTCGAACAATAACTTCGTCCGTCGGACAACATCACGGTGATATTCTCGCCACGTAAACCCAACTTTAATTCTTCGTCATCTGCCCTCCCCTCCTCCACCCCTCTTCCACCCCTCGCACCCATCTCCAGTCGACATCTTATTTACGTTAGTTAGGCTCTGTTGGCACAGCCAAGCCCCGAAATCGCCCCCTCACACCGTCGACCGTGCGCGCACCGCGTCCCTTTTCAGCCCTGGAACACGTTCGAGACTCTCCTTTCCCTCTCTCTCTCTTCGTCTGCGCCGCCGTCGTCGTCGTCGTCGACAATGCATAAAGCGAGTTTCGAGGTAAATCGAGCCACGAGGCGTTCTCTATATACATGTGCACGTATTGGTGTGCGCACGATGGCGAGAGAGAGAGAGAGAGAGAGAGGAGTGTTCCATTCTCCTCGTTAATTTATCCGGCTCGTTTGCGCCGCAAAGTGTTTCGAACAGGGCTCGCGTTTCATCTCGGCATGCGAATTACCCGACTGTTATGAATTCCCTCGACGGATATACGCGTGAGTTTTCTTCTTCTTCTTCTTTCGCGTAGATATATAATTGCGAAAAATCACATAGGTGTGGAATCATTTTCTTGCTTGAATTACACAGAATTGTTCAACGCACTTAACGATTAGAATATATATAAACGCACGTTGAATGATAATTGCTACTTGTAAAAGAATTCCTCGTCGATGAGAATGGGAGAGAAAATTACCAAGCTCGCATACAATGTACGCTATATGATCGTCAGTATAACGTTCACGTACGCAGAGAAGTTATTCGATTCGAGAGCGACGTCCTTCACACATCGTGGCAGAGCAGAGCAAATCGAATCCATTGGCCCCTGCTACTACTGCAACGGTGGTATAGCTCGGGAAATATAATAATCTTATAGAAAATTGCGCGGATGGGGTCAGAGAGCGGCATTTAACTCAATTCTCTATATATAGCGCTGACGCACATATATACATACATACATACACGCGTGTGCACTAATTCGTCACACCGAAATCAATATATAAACGTAACACAATTACCGCGTCGTCGGTGATGGTAGTAGTGGTGGTAGCGGCAATCGAATCGCCACTACCGGCCTGGCTATGAATCATAAAATCAATCAATCAAACGGAACGATATTACTTTTACGCGGGAGCGCGCGCGAATTTCCTCCCCGGCGCGCACAATGGACCAGAGGCACGCGCGAGTCCGAAAGCGAAAGCTGGGTAAAAGAGGGAGAGAAAGAGCGAGAGAGAGAAAAAAGAGCCACACGAAATATAAGAGAGCGCGTCGATCTTTCTCTGTGTACAGAGTACACACGGGACGACGAAGAAGGCGTGATAGCAGTAGCACTCGGAGTGCGCGCACGAGAGAGAGAGTAAACTCGGCGACGTGTCACGCGAGCTGGAAGAATTCGATCCTGGGGGTCCGCAGAAGAGAGAGAGAGAGAGTCGAGCGCGAGAGAAAATTCGCAACGCCGAGAGGATTTGATCAAATTCCGATAGCCGAATTGGCTGGATGGGAGGAAGGAAACTCTCTCTCTATCGCGAGGGGAGGGTCGTCGTCGTTGCCGGTGTGTATCTCGAGGGAGAAAGGCGCGGCAGCAGCAGCAGCAGCAGCAGTCTATGGAGAATTTTGGAAGAGAGGCTGGTATACGCGTCGAGAGAGAGGAAACTTTGTCGATTACGCGCGAGGATACTACTACGCTATACGCGTGAGAGTCGTGTACTTTGCAAGATGCCAGGACGATAAGCGATCCCTCAATTAAGAAGTTTCCGAGACGCGCGCTCGCACTTATGCATTTCACGTCCGCCGAGTAAAAGTAAACAGGAAGCCACGTTGTCTGTCCTAACCCAACCCTTATATAGCGCTTGTAATTTCGTGCTGAGGTGTATATATATATACGTGTGCCCCTCTTTTTCGCGCACGCTTCAGTGAAGGAAGGAAGGGAGAAGAGAGAGGTTCTTTCCGAAGATAGTTGAGGAAGAATCCGGTGAGAGAGAGAGGAGAGTTATTGGACTTCAGCAAGAGGGCCGACATTGGATCGTTTTGCGTGTTTACGTTAGGAGGAGAGATAGAGAGAGGGATGTTTTAATGCCAAAGAGAGAGAGAGAGAGAGTTACTTAGGCAGGAGGTGAATAGTTGCGCGCTGTTTTTCTACGGTACTAATTTGCGGTAGTTCAGTGCTAAAGTAATCGGAAGTTCGTCAAGCGTGGGAGTAAAAAGTATATAAGAGGATCATTTCACTTTTTATTTGTCTTCTTGGGTAAAGATAGGAAAGGTTAAATGTCATTTACTTACAGCATCTTAATCGTCGGCTATAAGCCATTTTAATTTATATTTTAGGTAAAATTCTTCCTCTTCCTCTTTTTTTTTTATAGAAGAAAATATTAAAAATAGTTACGTCTCAGAATAAAATGAGCTATTCTCGTATCCTCGAAAGGCACGAAAATATCTGTATATAGAAGCGTGCACGTGCGGTATGCTCGAAATAAAAGTGTACGACACGCCGTGCGTCGTTCTCCAACCGCGAATTGCTCACGCACTCGTGAACGTAGATATTAGAATGACATATGGCATTCTCGCATGCGTGGCAGAGTAGAAGAAGAAGCTGCGTCGCGTCTCGCCCGAACGCGGAAAAATTGCCGACTGGGAGGAAATCAAGCGTGCTCCCTGTTTTTTTCGTCACGGAGCTCTCCCTCACTCTCTTTCTCTCCCTAACCTCTCCGGAAATAAATGTCCCAATCCCGAAAGGGTAACCCCTTATCCAGTCGCAGGGTCTAGGTAGTATAAGAAAACGCGCTCGTATCTACTCTCCCCCTTCCTCCCCGTTCTGCGTCTTCTACGTTTTACATTTCATTTCACACGAGGAAACTCTCTGAGTAGACGCTACTACTGCTACACGCTACTTCCTCATTCGGTGCAAAAAGAGACGAACTTTTCCTCTCTCTCTCTCTCTCTCTCTCTCTCTCTCTCTTTCTCTCTCCTGCTAGACAATGGAAAACGAAGAAGCTGCTACCGAGGGGAATACGCGAACACGAGGAGGACTTTCTCTCTCACTCGGCTCGTGCGCGCGTTCGCGTCAGACGAGGAGAATACAAATGCAGAAGAGCGCGCGCACGAAAGGCCCGGGAGAATTTGATCGAATCCCGATATTCGAATTGTCAGGGTGGCACGCGTACGCTGATGCTGAAGTGGCTAAAAATCGGAGAGGTGGAGAGAGAGAGCGAAGTTTGTGCCGTGTCGTATTTATTGGATAAGGCATCAAAACCTCTGATAGAAAGCCCGAAATAAATTGTAAGAAGCTGCGCGCGGCGGCGGCCACGGCGGCATCCCAACCGTCGGTAGTGGCTTTTCCGAAAAAAAAAGATTACCACCGTGTATAAGGATGCGAAGGGGCAATTTTCGATTTATTGCCGTCGAGAGAAGAAGTGTACAGGCATTGGTATATAGCCGGCAGGTTATATTTCTTCTCGGAGTGGATTATTCGTGACTTAAGAGGCGATTCCCCTCGGAAATCTTGCACCGCGCGCGGGGGTGTGCCTCTTGAAAAATCGATGAAAAGCCAACGTGAAATGAGGCGCGTTCAGGCTAATCCTTAAGCCAACGGTGCGCGTGATTTCGCGGAGGAATAGCGAATTAAGCCCGTAGTGTTACGACGCTCGCACACGTGTTATGTATATATATACACTTTTTGTATAATAATAAAGTCGTAAAATTCATAAAGCAATTATAGCCCGAGATTTTCGAAACGACGTTGCGCGCGCGTGTACGGTGATTAAGCATATTATACGTGCGCGCTCGGTTATCTGGTGTCAAAATTTTTTATCGTAATAAAAGCTTTTCAAGCGTGCGCGCACACGCTCGCGTGTCTAGATATTACACACTATATAGCAGCAGGAGCAAGCAATATGCCTCTCTTTTCTCAGAAATCACGACACTCTACTCCGGTTAATTTTCTGATATAATGAAATTAGCAGGCGAAGAAGGAAGGCGCGCAAGTGAGATACGCCGAGCGAATTTATGACGAGGTAGCTAGGGAAACGTTATTTTCCACAAATAAGGAGCACACGCGCGCGCGCGTACGGAGCGCGAAGCCAGGGCTTTATTGTCGGCAGATAAGATAAGAATCCCCCCTAATTAAATGGCAGATAAATGTCTCGTGACTTTGCTCTCGTTCTCACTCGACCCCCCGCTATAGTGCCGAAAAACTTTTGCCCCCCACGCGCACACGCTTTTGTGCGTTATAAGGCATGAAGAATCGGTCCGGAGAGAAAGTGAGAAAGAAATATGTGCGGAAGGAGGGTTGATATCAGAGGGCGAATGCAAATGGACGTCCGATTTTCCGTGCGGTGTGATAAGAGCTTTTTCCGTATACGTAGGAGGAAATCGAAAAATATATATGTACGCTGCTGACCCTTGGAAATCCTTTTATATTTCTCTGTAAATGTCTGTGCGTGATTGTTGGGACAGATTCGTCGTTGCCTTATGCTATTTGTCAATATTTCACGATATCTAAGGACTTTTTTGATGTCGGGGTTCCTTTTTTTGGAAAGTTGTTTATACGTATTACGGTCAGAGACGAAGGTCGGAAGGTTAAAAGTTGCTTTTGAAATATATACATGAGATACGATCGAAGGTAAAAGATTTGCATAAGTTTGCGACGCGCTTCCTGTTTGCCGATCAAGTTTTTAACGTAAACTCTCGGGGCTTATGACGATGATAAAAATGTTTGCTAATAAGCTAAGGCATCGTTTTGCACGGAGATCATGTATCATTAAGACGAGCGCGTCGAGAGATAAGTCTGGAATGCCGAGACGAGACCTGTTGCTCGAGGCGTTGCGGTAAATTACAATGGACTTGAAAAAAAATAAGCAGCGTGCAGTATATCCATCTGTCTATCTATATATCCATCTTACCATTTTTCCGGACCCTCGTGCATACACACACACACGCACAAGGAATATTAGACTCCCCTACCTATGTGTGTATACACACACCTGTATTTCTTGCTTTTCGTACTCAACTCACTGTCGAGCTATAAATCGGCATCACCGTGAAAAATGACTTATACACAGTCCAGCGGTTTTAAAACCGAAAAAGCTATATAATTTCAGAAAATTCTCCAGGTTATCGAAACTACTATATAACATCGCTATCCATCTCAGCAATTCGATGCAGTAAAGCGTTACATAGAACGTATATAAGTAACGGTTCTCACGCTCGCACGATGAAATTAAACGTAGAGAAGGCGCATGTATACACGCGCGCGATTCGTTTATATATACACCGCGGCAGCATCAAAGTCGCGCGTGGATCATCACGCTTGACAGACGTATATACACGCACTGTACTTGAGCGCACGTGTGTTTAGTAAGGGTATAAACATAGACGCGATTATTTTCTCGCACTCGTATATATATATATATATACGTCGCTATCGATTCAATCGCGGAGGACAAAGTGTAAGACGATGAACTGTGAAGTGTTCTATAACGATTTATATATACCACGTACTATATAATACTTATAAACATTATATATTCACACACCGCACGTACGTGATTCTTTGTACAACATATACTAATACAGCGACCTCTTTTCTCAATCGTGTCACGACTCAGCTTAAACTTTTCCTGGCAAATATTGACTTATGCGCCCGTCGTCGCCTGATATAATAAAATCATCAAGGATCGCGACGACGACGACGAAGAAGAACCCAAGCGAAATCAGGTCTCTCCCGTATATATATATACGTATAGCCACACTACGGTTTGCTCTTCGCGTTACGAAACGAGCGCACGGTGTGCACGTGCAGCGGAGAGTCGCGCCGTAAATCGTAAACCCATGCAGTCGAGGTTCTCTCTCCGAGAAGTATGTATATACATATATATACACTGCGCAGCTCTCGCTCCCTCAGTGCAACAATGAAGCGTAATCCCATTAACGCCGCCCCGGGATTTCTCGGTCTGTGGAAAAAAGCAGCGGCACGTTCTCTCTCTCTCTCTCTCTGCGCTATACGCTGACGTAAGATATATATACGTATCGAAACCGCAGCTCTCTCGCGCACGCAGTGGTACACAACTCGGAGCCATTAGTGCTCGCAGGCGCGCGCGCGCGCGTTCTACTACAACTGCGGCGGACGCGAGAGGTTGGAGCTTCTTCTGAGTAATTAAACATCGGGCCTGTCGCGCGCGAGAAAGCGAGCTCGTAAATTTTCCCGGCTGTCGTGGGCACGCGACCTCGGAAAAGCGGCTAGGGTATCTGAGTGTATGTGTGTGTGGGACTGGTGCAGGAGAGGAAGTAAAAAAAAGAGGACGAGGTCTATATACGTAATTGAAAGAAAATAGAGCGGGATGCGAACTGAGGGGTGGGAATTTAAAGCTATCCGTGCGAAATAAAGTTCGGTACGTTTAGGATATATGGTGTACCTTCTCCTATATACGAGGATTTTCCCTTTTGGATTTTCGAGTAAAAGGTTTTTCAAGTCTTTTAAGTGGATTACGGTTCCATGTGTTGAGTAAAGGATAAGTAAAAAAACAAAAAGATGATAACGCGTGCGCTTGTTTGTTTAACGGTTGCGAATAAAATGTTGTGTGCCACACTAAGAGAGAGGGAGTAGGAAATTTAGTTGACGTTACGTATCCACTTTAAGCACCGTCTGGCGACCGTAACTCCCTGCTCTCTCAGCATTATTACACTCTTACTCCCTCTCTCGTTCAAATTTTATATGATAAAAAAAAGGAAGGAAGGAAGGAGAAAGACGCGCGTGCGGGAACGGAAATCCCCATGATCCTCACCATTGGCCCCGTTTACTTCACTCTCTCTCTCTCTCTTCGCCCTCCGAAACTTTTCTAATTTCTATTAAGAAAAAGAGGAAAAGGAATGCTAGGGGGTAAAATATCTAGTGACATAAAAACAAGCCATCTTCCCCCCTCCCTCCTTAAAATAAAACTCATAAACACACGCGGGACCGACCTTCGTCTAACCCACGGCCACGAAGGCAATCAAGCGCGCGCTACGCTCGAGTCATAAAAGTAACAAGAAAATAAAAGCGATACGAGAACGAGCTTTTTTTCGGCTATATAACCCACCCCCTACACACATCCCTCTACACGCACACACATATACTTTTCCTCTCGCTCGCAAGTTTGCGATACGCACACATAGCATATATATACCGCGGAAGAAGGAAAAGTCACGTATCGCGGTGTGGCGCGTCGTTAAATTGCTTTCTCTCTTCCTATACCACTCGAAATTTTCCCTCGAGAGTAGCAGAGCACTAGTATATACCTACACGCAAAAAAAAGCGCGAAGCAAGACGCGTGGAATAGTGTGTATATACATACACATACATGATGCATATACATGCGGGTGGGGAGGGCCACCGATCCCCGGGTAATTTCGGTAAAAGGGTTCTCACCGCCGAACGTATACATACATAGTGCGCGGATATGCGCGGACGAGCGTGCTAGTGCACCTGCCCCGCGGCTGGTGCCCCCGACTAAAAGCCAGTCTAGCGTATCGCCAGTAGCGAGTGAGAATGGGAAAGAGCGAGAGAGAGATGTCCCTATAAATAAAGAGAAAAACGAGAGAGAGAGAGAGAGTGGGAAAGGGCTTCGACCGCATTTTATCGGCGCGCATTCCTAATTCACTATAGAGCGAGAGGATTCCGTATACGCTTCCGCCCGCCCTTTTTTTCCATCGCGTACTACCGTTCTGTGTACTATACCGACTTCTTTTTGTCCCCGTATATAAATGAACGTGCGAGTGTATGCATATAGTGTCACAGTAATTTCGACGCCCCGCGTAGTGAGAAATCGATTCGCTTTATCTTCTGCGTACACGTGACCCACGTATAGGAGGAGATTTTCTTTTTATTTTCCATCGACTGCGTCATCGTTATTTATCGAAAATTCACCACAGATGCGGTGACGTCTTCATCGTTCGTGTCGTTGGTAACAAAAGACCCTCTCCTTATACACAGAGGTATATTACGCGTAAACACACATCGAATTTCGTTACGTATACCCATACACGTATGTGTATATACGTAAACCGTCTCCCCCCGCACAATAGGTTCTCCAGAGAGGGCGATTCGCATCAATAGCCACGAGAACCTCACCACACACCGCCACACGTGTGTAGGTATAAGCGCACGAAAATCTACCAATTAAGGCGCTCGACGACGCGACTTTGCGCCTGTTATATAGCGGATTCCGATATTGTAAAGCGCTTTTCCTCTCTCGCTCTCTCTCTCTCTCGCACCACCACGCGTAGTAGTCCCTTTCAATCTTTCATTGTGATGTCTCTCTGTCGCCGCCTCCATTATCTCGCGCTCTTTTGTGCCTTGGGTGAGCTCGCACTTTCGCGTATACGTATACCTATACCCCCATACGGACAGACACTACGTTATTTGCCGAAAATCCCTCAATCATGTTTCACTTCATAAGGCGCGCGCGTATATATAGATACGGACCCTATCTATCTGTCTCTTTACTCGGCATGGACCCTTGATTTTCTATCGCCTCGCGGTATATAATACACCCAGAGCGACCCCGAGCATATAGTCGATATTTATTGATTACGGCGAGTCGACGTTTTTGCCTCCTCATATTTATATACACACATATAGGCGGGTGCGTCCCGTACGCTTACTTATATGGTTTATAAAGCGCGTATAGGAGAGAGAAAGATGAAATGAACGCGCGAGGTAAGGTAAGGACATAAATCAGCGTTCCGTCACGCTCTCGATCGTAATTGGCCGGGGATGAAAAGGATCCGTTATTTCAGCTGCACGAGCATATAGTTATTTATATCGCTTTTGCGGGGATGTTGTTGCGTAATAATATCGCCTCTCTCGCATACTCACTCTTATTCACATTTTTTTACTTCTCCCTCTCCCCGCGCACGTTGTGTCGATGATCACGCGGAATTACTCGTCTACTATTCCCAACGTATTGGCTATTGTCCGGGGAAAAAAGGGGTGCAATCTACTGTTGTTTGTTTGCTGCTGCGTCCATCGTATAAAAATATATATCTGTGTATATAATGTATATATGAATGGAGTGCGCATTAATATTTATGTATGCGCGAGTGAGTGGAAATAGAAACGTGGCGTACGCTGGACCCGCTGTATGTTTCTACAAAAAATATTTGCCATTCAGAATAATGGCCGTGCGAGAGAATACCATTCTAACTAAGTCTATTTTTTAAAGATTTTATGATATTTTTAAAGTTATATGTATAGTAGTTAAAATAATTCAAATTTAACCATCAACTCGAACTGACGAGAAAAACACTTTCTTCAATATAACCGTGTTATACTAGACTTTCACTGTCGAGCAGTGACTCGATAATATCTGTTACCAATTTGCATTAACAAGCAACTTTTCATTGTTTCCCTTCCCAATAGAGAAAGCTACCCCCACAAAAACGCCTCGCCGCCTCCATTACACCACCATACACCTTCGCCAAAATAAACTTGACTAGCCATTCGTTCCACCTCTGCACAATACCTCCACCTTTAAAAAATAAGAAAAAATTACCCCCGATTCATCGCGTCGTCATCGGCTTGCACGCGACATTGAAAGGCTTTTAAAACTAAAAACAAGCAAGTCAGCCCGTATCTCTATATATATATATAAGAAGCCGCAGCTGAAAGTGTCAAACTATCAACACAAGCGAGTATAGCGCGTGCGAACAAAAGGCCGCGCACAGCGCGCAATAACCCAGCAAGTAAAAAAGCTCAATATAGCAGCAGCAGCAGCTCCCTCGCATGCGACCACGGCGGGCTTTCCCACGTGCACGCGGAAGCGCGTTCTGCTATCCGCAACTACTCCTATGCGCGCATGCATAAACGACGACGTCGCTGCTGCTGCTGCTGTTGCGGCTCGCAAACAATTACGCTCCTTAATTGGACGTGCGACTGGTTCTCTCTCTCTCTCTACCGAGAGCGAGAGCGTGTTACAGTTCCTCCCTTCTCTAGCTTCTCTCTCTCTCTATAATGCAGATACGAGCGTTCAACGTTCTCTCTCTCTCTACACGCGCAATTCAATTAACCATCCGCTTAATTCACGCTTCCGGCCTATCTCGCGTGTTTCGAGAGTTTCTGCGGTCGCTGCTACTGCTGCTGCTGCTCAGTTCTGGCTTCTTTTTTACTCGGGCCCGACACATTCCGATACTTAGTCACACGCGACGATGATGCAGCAGTCACAGCAGCTGGGAGGAGGAGTAGCCGAGAGGACGGTCTGCGTCTCGTTTCTCTGCGTTTACGTGTTCGGGGCGGCGACCTCGCGACTGCCGACGACGGTTGTCCAGACAGCGACGACGACGGCGCAGCTACCGAGTAAGGCATTCGTCTTTCTTTTCTCTCGCGAGCAAGCTGCGCTTTTTGTCCCGGGAGGTTTCGTGTGTATGGATTTTTTCTGGTAGACTGGTAGAGTGCAATAGTTGAGGATATTGACCTTGAAATATTTATAATAATTTTAGAGTTGGGATGAAGTACGGGTGGTTTTGCATAGATGATTAGTTTTATTCGCTGATTCGGCGAATAGACGCTGTATATATGTGATTAAGTTTATGCGATGGCCGGCAAAATTGACGCATAAACGTAGTAATAAATGCAGATTAAAGAGCATAAAGTAGTTTCGAATGTTGACGACCGACGTCTGGTATACGTATATATAGAGTCTCCGCACTGATAAGTACATTAAATCACACTTGATCCTATTTTAGAATTAAATTTTCCAATCGCGCGTCTCGTTCTTATAAACATAGTCTACTACAAAATTGAAAAGAATTTAACCGACTTTTTAAAGTAATTGGATGGAACAAAAAAAGAAAAGTTAGAAAACTAATTGCCCCAATGAACTTTATAATAGTCAATCAAAAAATTAACGACTTAATAACCAAATTGATACCGCATTAAAAGCTAGTTGATATATAATAAATCCGATAACAACTTGGCTCCCTCATTAAAGCTCGGTGGATACATTTCGCGATTTTATTAGTTTAATGAAGTTAATAATTGCCTTTCGAAAGTTCTGAGGGCACGTTTGCCACGGGCTTTGTGATAGAGAGGAAATTCCGAGTTCGCCGCCGTTGCCGCGCGCGCAGGTATAAAGGAGCCTAGCGCGCCGCACGTTGCGCTGGCGTGAGCGCGCGTGTCCTGAATATCAGACCAGCGATAGGAGGATGATGATGATGTAATATGTGATTATTATTTTAGAATCTATCACGCTGAGAGAAAGTTTAAATCGGCTCGGGAAACTTCAAAGTAATAATTATACAACGTGCCCCGTGCAATAAATTTTCATTCAATTTTTATCAATCTTGTGGAAACATATATATATATAATGTCGTACAAAAGTAATTTGCAGACAATTGAAACTGTAAAAAAGAAAACAAACCGTTTTGTGAAACGTCGGACTAACGGGTCGCGAAAGCCAAACACAAAGCTCAGCACGACTGGCTCCGCTTATCGAGCGATTGAAAAAAAAAAAGGAAAAAAGAAACGACCGCACCGCTAGAAAATCACCTCCTCCCAGCGGGACGTCGTTCAGACACACACACACACACATACGTACACAGTTACACTCACCTTTCCACACCTACACAGAGGGAGAATCACGAGAACCAGGAGAGCAGTTGGCTGCGCTCGACCTTGCACACGTGTTGCTCTGCTGCATTTCTCTTTGGCGCCTGCTTCCTACCTGTTGAACACGAGCTGCCGCTTCCGCGACCTCTCGCTTAATTATTCCACGCCCCGCGCGATTTCCCAATTTTCTCACGTGCCCCCCGGCGGCAGCAACGACGCCGGCTGTGTGGTATACATATATATATATATATACGTTGTCTGGATTCCTTTTCAAAGGGACTCCGGGAAATTCGATACGGCGCATTAAGGTCCCTGCGAATTATCCCTATCCCCGGTGCAAACGCGCGTATATGCCTCTCACTTGGCATATAGGCCGGAAATTGCACTTTAACCGGTCGCTCGTTCGCTCTTGCGCGCGACGACGAAGTTTTGATTTATCGCCACGGCGAGAGAGAGAGAGAGAGTAATACGATGCGAGAGACTTGACTCTCATTGCTGGTAATCAGCTCTTGCCGGTATATATATTGCGATATTATTATTATTGTTATTTTAGCGGCGAGGGAGTAGTACTGCTGTGCGGTCGACCTTTCTTTTTGTATACTTTCGTTCTTTTGTTTGCTGGCTGAAAAAGCGAGGAGGTGAATAATTGTTCTCGACATTTGATAAGGGCCGAACGGTGTGTATATATATATACATATATGGAGCTTGTGTTTAGATTAACCGTGTCGATTACTTGCCTCAAGCTTGCGCATGCGTGCGTTGTTCCTGCTGATGACGTATTATTATTCGAGCTGGGCTTTCCGTTATTAGATACGCTTATATCGCTTCGAAAAAGCGCAACGATTAAATTAACTCTTTTTAGAATCAATATATCGGTGAACGTGCCTCGACGATAAGGGTGTAGTATGCGGTTGTTGAAAAATTTAGTCTACACGTACAATCTTTATTGAAACGATATTCTATTGTACGTTGGTAAAGATTATACGTATATGATGTGTTATACGTAGACGTAAGAAAGAAAAATATCTATATACCACTCCTTATCCTTTGAATACTAATGTATACGTATATATATAAGAATGTAAAGTGACTAATGATACTATACTTTCAATATAATTGCTACAAAAGACAAATTACATTTTCTCTCGTATACATTGAGAACCAGTTCTCCACTCAGACACGTATACAATCATCGACTCCATTTCCGAACCATTAGTCTAAACCCAATTCTATATGTATAGCTCGTACCAAAGGCAACTGTCGTCCTATTATATAATCAATTAATCCCGATATACCACCAACCTCCCCCACGCACAGATATATATATAATCGCATCCGCAATGACAATTAGCTAATCCGATCGATCTTTGCTATTGCACAGGCAGCGCCGCTGATTCTGAAAACTACCTCGAGATCCTACCGGCTGGTGCCAACCATTCACGAGCCGTCGACTCGAGCATCATCCTGACATGCAAGCCGCACGTAGCCGATACCAAGCTCATCAGTAACATCCAATGGATCGACCCGCAGAACCGGGCCATTGAGAGTCTCAAGTGAGTATCTATCTCTATCGGTTTCCCATTCTATACATATATCTATACAGAGATACAAATATATAGACGATATGTGACGAGCATATATTCTATATAATACTTCTTCTCTCTTTTTCTCACGACAGTATATACATATCCCCGTGAGATACACCGTGTGTGTGTTGTGTGCCTTTATATTATATATAAATACACGAAAGAAGCCATGTTGTTGAACTTTGTTTTTTTTTTATTATTATTTTTTGTCGAAGAGGATTTTGCATATTTGTGAGATGACGATATATAGAAAGGCGTCTTTGTTTGAAAGAGACGTCGCGAATGTTGTACACGTTATTTTGTGATTGTCTATATTTCTTTTTTTTATTGAACACACTCACGATGGTTATTATTATTGACGCACACGCATGCGGTTTGAAAGAGAGATATATATGTATATACATTATACTTATATCTTTTACTGTGTTGTTTTGTACTACTAATATACAATAATCGTACGATAAAGAGAAAAACTATATAAATAGAAGCAATTGAGATGAAAATGAGAGATACTACACGTTATAATTAACAGTGGGACGTAATGAGCCCACAAAGAATTAATAATAGCGACCAGCGACACACGAGCAAGCCCGCACTAATCGAACGTATTTTCTCGCTTTCTTTTTTCTGCACACAGACTCGTCGTCTTGCCGCTCGACAGGCGAGTATATAATGCCATCGACTAACACGCAACTGATCCTTCTGTCTCTCCTGTCTCTCGTATATACACACAATCACTCACGCACGTATATACACGCGCGCACATACTCGCCGCAGAGAAGTTGCGAGAGACTTGGGTTCTATAGATATGTGTGTGGGTGTCCCTTTTTCCGAGATCCGTAAAACAAAACAAAAAAAAACAATATACGAGAGCCAACGTCGCTGTGTATATATCTATTAAATATATATACGCACTACATATGATGTGGGGACACTGTGTTAAATATCCGTCCCCAGACTCTTGTACAAGTTTTCTTTCTATCTCTCTCTTGCTCTCTGCCTCGTTCTGTTTGCCGTTGTTTTTTCGTTCTGTTATAAACACTGCACATTTATATATACGATATGTATATATATAATATATATTTCGTTTTTGATACCTGATTTTTACTTTTACTTTTGTGTTCAGTTGGTTTTTGACACGATGTTTGTGCTGCTGAGTTTGATTTTTTTTTTTAAATGTTTGTGGATCAGTAGCTACACTCTGTTTATTACAATCAGCACGAGAAACAAATTTTTCAATTAATGATCGCATACCACGGAAATAATGAAGTTGCGGCTGCTGATCCTCGAATGCGAATTGCTTGACAAGACTTTAACCGATTTTCAACAGCATGGCATTATTACCGTTGATTTCTGCATGTGTTTTGACATTTTCAATCATATTATATACACCACCTTTTATTTATAGACTTTGAAACAGAATGCGCTCACCCTCTCACTCTCTTTATCTCTAGCTTTCCACACCATACCGTTTTGTTGCATTATAATACACTTCCGAGCCCTTTATTATAGCAGTTCATATATGGTCTTGTGGTCGTCTAGTGTGTTTTCAACCTCCCTCCCTGCCCCTATAGCTCTCACTCACTCTCTCTCTCTCATTTCTCGTTTTGGATCATTCAATTCGCAAGGACAATTAATTATTTCTGGTCTGGCCTACAATTACGCATTCGCAGTTTATTTCATTAAAACGCCCGACGCAACGGTCTCTTCCCCTTTCTCCCCCCCCCCCTTTACTCCCCCGCCTCACTCTCTATCTCTCTCGTTTCTCTCCCTATTCATCGTTGCGACAGTCCCTGCCCGCCCCGTCATTCGCAATTATTTTCCTTCGCTCTTGCGCTGTGGCGTTTGTTTCGTTTTTTTTTTTATTTTTTCGAACATCATTATTATGCGCGGTACGACGCCGCTGCCATCGAAATTAATTTTTGTCAAAATTAATTATATTTTTGTCAAAATTATTCCTTATGTGTCTCATCGTTCATCAAAAAGTCAAAATTTTTTCATATATATATGTCCCACTCTGCATCGTTTTTTTTCACATTTGTTATATGATAGCCTTATTATTCGCCTTTTTATACCTTGTTATATTTTGATTTTGATATTATTATCAGCCCTTTAGAGTAGAAAGCATTCGAGCTTGAATTTTACATTAACGTATTATTTCTTCCGTTATTAGTCAAACACCACCTGGACACTCGAAGCCGTCGATGTACACGGAACTCCACCAGGATAACAGTCTGTCGCTACTCTTCAATTCACTACAGGAAGAGCAGGCTGGCAGATACATTTGCAGAGCCACCTACGCCAGCTCCGATCTTCTCACCCGTGAAGTTAATATCGACACTATTGGTATGTATCATGATACTCATGCTGCGCATACTTTCTCTTTTACGCTTTTGAAAAATAATTACCCGACTAATTAACGTAATTTTCCGCAGTCGCTATCACGTGGGAAGACGCACCGGAGAATCAAAATCCCATTCTCGGTGATGACTTTGCGATCAAATGCCGAGTTCGTGCAAGACCATCACCGACCGTCGACTGGCTGTACAACGGCGAAGTAATCAGGACAAACGATCACTACGTCATCGAGACTCATGCTCTTAGGATCAAGAACGTCAAGGAGTCTGATGATGGTATCTATACTTGCAGAGCCTCTGTACCCGAGACCGGTGAACTCCAACAGCGTACCATTCGCGTTGAGGTAATTACCAATGTCCTATTCCATGAAATACTCCTTTGCTCAATTACTAATCGTACGAATTACATAGGTACACACGAGACCGACGATCGAGGAGTTTGAAAATCCAATCATCGAGGTGACCGAGGGTGAGAGCGCCAGCATAATTTGCAAGGGCGCTGGCAAGCCACCACCAAAGTTCTCCTGGACCAAGAGTCTGACAAAGGAGAACCTTGCATTGGCTGACCGATTCGGTGTGAACGAGGATACGGGAATGCTGTCGATTACGAATGTTAGACGCGAAGACAGTGGCGAGTACGAATGCCGTGCCGTGAACGCTGCCGGCGAAAGCACCACGAACATCCAGGTGAACGTGATTGTCAAGCCCAAGATCATGGAGTTCCTTAATCAGACGGTTGCCGAGGGACAGAGCGTCAAGATCAGTTGCAAGGCTTTCGGTAGACCACCACCGACCATCAGTTTCCGCAAGCACACCTCCGATAAACCATACTCGATGGGTCGCCAGACTGATGATGACAGAATCATACTGGCGAATAACGTCGATGATCAAAAGGGAGAGACTGTCGGAGAGCTTACGATCGATAAAACTTTGAGGTATGTATACGGTAGATCGAATTAGTCTTCTTTAGTCGCTGGATAAAATTATTAGTTAGAGAAAAGGTTGTGTAAAATATTTTAATAATTATATAACATTGTACTCTATAGATCAAACGATGGCATGTACGAGTGTATCGCGAGCAACAAGGGTGGCATGGCCTTCAAGAACGGCCATCTTACCGTTGAATTTGCTCCATCGTTCGCTTCGATGAACAACCGCACGATCTACTCCTGGGATCATCGCCCAGTAAATCTTACTTGCATCGCTGAGAGCATACCGAACGCTACCATCCGCTGGACGTACTTCGGCGAGGAGAGAATTGAAAACGACCCGCAGATTCAGATCTACGACAACGGACCGATCTCCTCGCTCTACATAACGCCGCTGGACAGGCGCTATTACACCCAGTACAAGTGTATTGCCAAGAACAAGTACGGCGAGAAGTTGCACTCGATCGAACTCAGAGAGGCGCCCAAACCCAGCGATATCGCCCAGGTGCAAATGATAGAGACCACTGCGACAACTATTTCGTTCAATATAGTACCGCCTGTCGCGCCGGATGACTTACCGATAAGGGCGATTCTCGTACAATACAAGGAGCAGGATCAATCCTGGGCCTCCGCGCTTAACCGAACGTGGGCTGTTGGTAAGATTCAAATTGAAAATTTATTTTTCGGTATTGTTATTAATAATATATTTGATTCGTTGTGTAATATGTAATAATAACAAACAAAAAAACAGTTTCTCTCGACGCGGGTCCAGGCAATCAAGGCAGCTACGTGGTGGAAAATCTGAAGCCCCAGACAAATTACGAGTTCCGCTTTGCTGCGGCGAACGACGCGGGCCGTGGTAACTGGGGTATGAACAAGAAGTTCTCGACGACGATGAGAAGCCCACCAGGCCCGCCGCGCTTCCTGAATGCTCTCGAAGGTGGCGACTACGCGATATCGCACTACCACGACAAGTACAATCTCAAGTGGTCGGCGGCGCCTGACAACGGCGAGCGCATCGACTACTATGAGGTCAAGTGGTGCGAGGCTAAGAGGTACAGCGGCGATCAGTGGGAGGTACGGGAGAACAGCTGCCGCACTAAACAGGAGACCAAACAGGAGACCTGGATCAATTACCTCTATCCCGACACGTTTTACAAGATCGAGCTCAGGGCGCATAATATGCTTGGCTTGGGACAGCCTCTCAATGTCACCATCAAGACTACCAGAGGTAAGTTTTTAAATTTGAGGTTTATCCTCGCACAGCGATAATATACAGTTTATAACTTTAAGAAAGTATTGGAATTTTTTAATTCTAATTTTGTTTTTCATCTAATCCCGATTGTATTGCAGTGTATTGAAGTACAATTTTTTTTATTATAATTTTTCTATTTTTTTTTTTTAATACTACTAATATTTATACTTTTATGATACATTGAGTTTTTATTTTACAAACATACAAATTTACATTTATAAATATACACACTGAAACAAAGTTGAGACTTCAAAGATAAAGTAATGAATGGGAATGCCTTAATTGCAAAATCAAACATAGGGGTATGTGGGAGTACTTGTGAAAATTAAAGTCAACGGGGGTACTCGTAGCAAATTAAAATCAGACCCAACGGTATACTACTACTCGCCTCTTGTACAAACCCTTTCAACATAAGCTTTTTATTATCCAGAATCTGAGGGCTTTGTAGTGGAAGAAAAGATTACATCTGCCGGAGTGGCTATCCAGCTCGCTGTGAACGTCGTTGCTGCTACATTAATGATCCTATCTCTAACTATTTAAAGAAAGCATCAACAAGAACACTAAAGAGAACTTAAAACGACAAACAGAACGTAAATCAAACCTCGTCACTTGTCAGATAGAGCACACTATAATATGCAACAGTCATTACACGAAGGGCATATGACTTTTAAACTACATTCACGCACACTTCCACGCGATTTAATTTCTAATATCACAAATAATTTTTTTAGTTATACTGAAAGTCATGCTTTTGCGAAACAGTGACTTTTTTTTAAAACAACGTACGTTCTGTTTGAAAGCGAAAAGCGCAATAAGATTCATAGAAACGAGAACCGCGTGTAGTGCTACATTTTCTCGTTAAAATGTATTTAAGATCGACACACGACAAACACAAACCAATTACTATTCATCGATTTCCTTAGCATATAGGGTCACGTTGAAGATTTATAGCACATACATTCCGATGCGAAAAGTAAAAGAAATGGAAAAAAAAAGAAAATGAGAATCTGTTGAAAGACTATGGAGAGATAGTCGTCGATATTCGATGACAAATCAAGCGTGTATTTATAGCGTTCGGGTTGAATGCTCATTGTTAAAAACGTACTGGTACGTTTTCATTTACGTTACGTACTATACTCACGGATGATCTTTAATTTTGTTTGTAATATCCTTTTACGTGCGCGTATTCGGTGCGACTACCGATAAACCTAATTAAAAAAAAAAAGAAAGAAAGAAATTTAAAATTGAGATGCCTTACATTGCCAAATGCTTAGTGTTTACGAATAGTTTCTCATAAGCGAGAAAATTTCTCGGAGGCTGGAATCGTATTTTTAGAGAATTTTTACATAGTTTTGAGATTATCATTGTAGGCGTTCTATTTATATTGAAAAGAACGTGGGTACTTTTAATTTTTTTGAAAAAAGATCTGTGCAAATTAGTTCACGCCAAAAGGTAATAAGAAGTATTGTAGAAGCTTGAAATTAAAAGTGCTCATATATGGAATTTATTCGACGTACAAAATACACTTTATAATTTTTCCTTTTAATCACTGTTAATAATAATATATTGTTAAAATCGGAAAATCCGCTTTTACCGAGTATAATAAGAAATCCAAGATCTTAAATCAGTGTAAACACAAAAGTACTTTGTACACTTTTCTCGAAAAGAAGAAAGATCACACATTACAAATTCATGTGTCTAACACTAAATTTCCAACTATTATGTCATTTATTTTATTGTTTTTTTTTTATTATTATTATTTTTTGTCACTTTTAAAAAAAGTGTTTTTCTTTTCTTTTTTTATTTAATATTTTTTCTTCTTTTTGACCTAATCAATCAATAGTTGTCTGCTTGTCTAGAAATATTTGTCCGTCGAGTCGCGTTTTTAGAGCGCATGGTCTGTGAATTTTTTAGAAGTGTAGGAATACATTTTACTGCTCTATATGGTTATTGAATGTCACTGCATTAGCGTTAATATTAACTGTGTATGTCATTATAGCGTATAGAGAATACTTTCATTACTAAGTATTATCGTCATAATAAGCAAAGAAAAAACTTTCATGAATATTTGATCATATTAGTACTAGAGAGTATGTCATCAAATTGCCGCAGCCTGAGAGGAATGTCCTAGTTATCGAGATTGCCTATATAGACGCAGCGTCTGTGACTTGATTTTCCTGTAAAAGCCAAAATTAATAGCGTTCGCAATTGGGGCATTGACGAGGTTATAATTATTAGTATGTGTGCGTGCTGCATCAATGTCCGTACAAAGCATTCGCGCGAAATTCTCGCTCTTAGAGCGTGCTCTCGCGGCTTGGTTGTAATTGTGCCCATAAACGAAAAAATGCAACGAACCACACACAGTCGACGGTGTCGGCGGCACCGGCGGTGTCTGGGAATCCTCGCAGTGCTCTAAAAATGAATCGCGTCGCGACGGCGTTTCCATTTTTGCTTGAGAGGGAGAGAATACGTTGGCGCAGCGACGTACGCACCCTTGCTGCGAGACGATGCATGGCATGCGCTTCATTGCTCGTCTTTTTTTTTGTGTTTCAATTTGTTTGTTTCGTGTATGTGCGCAGCGCGTTCCGCGACGCTGTTTTAATTAGCGCCGTTTGCCTGCTTCCTAGCCCCGATCGATTTTATGAGAAGACGACGGATAGACATTTCTTGATGGACTACTAAAATAGAGACTAAAAAGAATTCTTTGAACAGAGTGAATACGTTAACCTTAATAATTGAAAATCTCTATGTTTTATTTAACTTTGATACCAGCTGATGCAAGCACAATTATATCTCTAATGTGAGACTGATTAACAATTGCAGCATATACGTATTCACCCTATTCCTAGTCAGTTTTATTAATATTTTTTAACTCCTCATTTTATAAAAAAAAAATATGTAAAATTATTTTACTATGTTAAATTCACTTCTAATTTTCTTCCACCTATTCTGCGTTGTTATAATATATATCGATAACACGTAAATTTAAGCTAGCCGTAAAAAAAAAGGAACCTGTACTAGAATAGCATCGTTTCTGTATTAATTGGCGGAAGAGCTTTCGCACGAGTTCGAGCTTCGTAAAAGGAAATAAGCTCTTTATCGCCGCGAATGAAAGTGAAATTCCTTGCGGGAACGTCGACGACAACGACGGCGGCTGTGGCAGCGGCAGCGGCGGCTCGATTTCCGTGTCGCCGAGGCGTGATTCGACGCGAATAACGATCGAGCCTGAGAGTCAGCGAGCGAGCGAGTGAGAGAGAAAGAGCGAGGGGCCTCTTCTGGTTAACGGCAGCTAGTTTTACGGGACTCGAGCTCGTTTCCGCAAATAGAATCGAAAGCTTTACCTTCGTGTGTACATGCACCGAGAAATGGAAGTACCTCTCTTTCTCTTGCTTGCTGGCTCGCTCGAACGCGACGAAAGTAGATTGTGCATCGACAATTGCCTTGTTCGATCGTAGAGCCGGTAGGCGCGGTTGCTGTCGTCACAAAAAAAAAGTATAAGGAGGACGCAAATCGCCTCGAGTTTAGTTTACACCTTGCTGATTTTACTTAATAACTTACTTAAGCTAATATGTTTTCATTATCAAAAGATAGAGTTATACGTTATGGTAGAATTGTAACGATTATTATAAATTATTTATGATTGGTTAAGAAAAATTATTTTATGATAATTAATAGTTACGTTCGTTCAGAAAATGTTTCGCACAATGGATTATTTATAATATTACTTTTCGTACTCTTGTGGCGTGAAGCAGGCACACGCGCGAACTAATAATACAACGAAAATTAAAGTTATAACTAGCATAAAACCTCGTTCAAGGCAAGGAAAACCCCTCCCATAATATATGTATATCATATAGAGCGGTCTTATGAGCGTATATATAAATGTTTGTGTCTTTGGCCTAAGCCAGTATATATACGTATACAATAATTTTTCCTGCGAAGCATTTATTACTGTAAATAATATACACACTTATACATAGAACATTGAAAGATATTGAAAATATATAGAAAGTTCTGATGAAAATGAAAACAAAATGCACTTGGATGGCTCGCCGATGAGGTCATTATCAATCCTGCCGTGTTTTCGTATACAATTTATTATTTTCGCCATTATTATTAAAGCGTTAAATTAATTAATTTATAACTTAATTGATTTTCGCGATGCTATCGAAACACGGAAATTGGTGTTGACTTTATCGTAGCGACCATGCTTTTTTATTCAAAACAAAACAAAAACAAATAGACCGCCACGAAAATCTACCAATGCAAATCAATTCCATCCGATACTCGACAAACAAATGGTAATTATGATTACAAAAGCTAGCGTTATTGTCGTATATAAAACGGACTAAAACGCTCTCTTATTACTAACAATGGTGTACAGGCAGCAGAGCACGATTTTTTTTCTTTTTTTTTCATGCATTGTTTCTATATAGCATTATGAAAAAAAAAAAAAAAATTTGTTTAAGTAGTGCGGTGTGGCTGCTCTATAACTATATGGTGCTGGGCTAAAGTGTAATTACGTAGAGTAGTCGAGCGAGTAGACGTAGACTAACACTTGCGCGCTAGCTATTCGCTGAACAAAATGGGCTTTCCTTCCACGGGCTTCTTGGCGCGCGGAGGTTTTTACTCTTTTACGCTATTTACCTTTACTGCGTCCTTTTCGCCTCTTTTTCGCGCTGTATCGCGTGTCTTCTCCGTGCAAAAACTCCTCTCTCCCGTCCATCCTCTTTCCCCCCTCAACTCTCACTTTATCGTCGACTGCATCTTTCCTTTCCAATGTTCCCGCACGCGCGCGCGTGCTTTCTCACTCTCTTCGTCTCTCGTATAATCGCTGAACTGCTTTTCAGGCTTTCGCGCAACAGCCATTGCTCCCCGACGTTTTAGCGCTTGCGTATTTTCCGTTTTTTTTTTCTTTTCACCCTCTGTGTCTCGTTCACTTTTCCCCATTCGTCCGTTCATTCATTCATTCATTATACTCTTATACATCAAAGATTGGCACGTTTAAATTGACTCGGGAGGCAACACAAGATCGAATTCTACACTTGAATGCGAACGTTCAATATAAGAACTTATTGATCTTTTTTTTGCAGTCGCAAAGTTAAAAGACAAATTTAATGTTTTATCTGCCTAACAATGTTCAACAATATACTGTCTCTATCTGATTAATATTTTTAAAATTTTCTTATTTATGCCTATATAAGTAAGTGTTGTCTTAACCATAAGCTTTTTATGTTATTAACTAACCATATCTATTCCAACAACACTCATACAAACTCATGTAATACGACTAATGTTAAAAGAAACCATTTAGACGTGCTCATCTACATACTCGTAACATGGGCTTAAGATCTTGTGTAAATTTTGTGATATCGATGACTCGATAAAAACGGATTGCCGCAGTGTCTATTATTATACACATCTTGTTATTTTTCTCTTATGTCTATGGTTTTCTCATACCTCGAATCATCACGTATATATCCATATAGGTATTACGATACATTCGGAACTGCATTATAACGCGCTGTATAAGCGCGGCACGTGTGTGTATGTTTGGTGATGCGCGTGTGCGCCAAGTATCCGAGAGCGGCGGGGAGGGGGGGTCAATTCGCATCTCAATGCCTCGTTGAGCAGTACCAGTACGTTTTAATTTACCCATCGTCATCGTCCGAGTCTGAAAGAATAGAGAGAAAAAGAGAGAGAGAGAGAGAGAAAGAGTCTGCCCAGTAGGCGTCCCTGTCTCTCTTTATTCCTATCGGCTCGTCGAGGCTTCTTTTTTTTTCTTTCAATCAACGTGTGCGGGTCCCTTATACAACACCCGTCGCCACAACTCTATTCAGACGTCAAGAGTCTCACTCTCTACGGCGCGTATTATTCCTTACCGATCGATCGATTGATAAGAGTCCATACACAGAGATATACACACACAACGCTTTGTGAAGAAGGATAATAAAGAATCCTATTGAAGTATCATATATATATACGTATAGAAACACACATTTGATACGAGGGATGCTTTCTCATGAAAATGAAACTATTTATCGATATAACATCCATGTATGGTATATAACGCATCTCGGACACTCGGCGTTTCTCTCTCATCACCAATCATATAACAGCGCGCCGCCTCGTCTCTCTATATTTATTTTCAGCTTTTTGCACTAACACCTGCGGATATATGACGATTTACGATTCGACGCTTAAGACCGGGCTAACCAGGGTATTGTCATTTTTGCAGGTAACATGAGCAACGCTTCGGTGCTGCAGCACCAGGGATCGATAATATCGAGTGCGGCCATAATCGGCATTGTTATTGCCGTCCTCCTTGTCATTATGATGATTACGGACGCTATTCTTTGCTGCGCCAACAAGTCGGGTACGTACATATTTATATATATGTATACTCATGCGCTATATAGTTGCGCAACGTGGATTCGTCAGATTTCTTACAACACCTGCGTGCGTATATAGCACTGATAAAAGAAAGTAAACGGAGATATCTAAAGAATTTCTTTCGTAGTAACTTTAGCTTCAATTCATTTTCTATATTGCATAAGAAATATTTTGTTTATGAACAGGTCAAAATAATATTTTTACCCGATTACAATCAGTTAGCATTATTTTAATTTTATATTTGAAAGCGAAACTCATGTTTTATTTGGCGTTTTTATTACAGGCATCATTTTCTACATTTGCGAGAGATCGCGAAGGAAACCCGTGGACGAGGAAGCCGCAAAACTGGGAAGGTAGGCACAATAACATTCTCCCCTCCTTATAAATATCGATCTATATTAACAAAAGATACGCATTTTCCTTTCTATATGTCTCTTCTTTCTATATATATAAATATATATGTACACACACGTATATATATCTTAATAAACCAGAACACGTCGTACACAACTCACCATTCATTCACACACGTAAGTCAACACACAATGCACAAGCGTCACAACAGACATCCATATATACATAAACGTATTCATTCATATACATTCATTAATACATCAATAGATATTCACTTAAAAGACGTATCATATTCGTTCGAGCTCGATATATATATATATACAATATTTTGTGCTTTGGCAAGTTTGGCGCTGTCGTGTCATCGAAATTCACGGTGTTCTTCGCGCGCGTACACACACGCGGACATTAGCTCGTTACCTCGTGCATTGACTCTGCATTTTTTTTATTCATTCCCCCCCTTTCATCGCTCATGTGTACATGCATCAACGTCGCCAAAGACATTCTTTCAAGTCACTATTATTCATTAAATCTTTTCTAAACAACAAACGCTCGAGCGTGTCCGATGAGAGCATGTTCCTTGAAAAATTACACTTTCTTTTTTATTCTTGATATTTTGCATTATATCTGTATATTTTTAATGTTTCATTATCATTTCATCGAATCATCACAAAATTTCATTATTAACGACTGGCGCAAAGATTTTTTTGTAATTCGTTACAAGAATCTTTGTGTCACTGCGATTAACATATATATATCCACAATAAAAAATAACTACATGAACTTCAAATAACTACGAGCTTCAAAATTTGGAAAACTACTGACGTTCTGTTTTCTCACCGTGCATTATTATAGTCTTATCGGTTGGCGTTTCCCAGTGCCGATTGTCGATCCAAAAATGGCGAATGTAGCCGGCCTGCCGGCAAACCAAGACTCGGGTAGCGGAAAAAGTAACATTACGCTGGTCAAGCACACTGCCATGTAAGAGGGAAAACGAGTTTTTTATTATGTACTACGGTTTGCTAAATGAGTTTTTGAAAATCATATGAAAATTAGATGAGATTCAATCAAATAAAACAAAAAAAAAAGATAACGTATATATACTTTTGAAGAAAATGAAAAAAGAAGAGCATGATGAGCAGTGCCAAATTTAACGTGGCTTTTTTCAATTTTTTTTTCTCTTTTTTCGTTTACAGCATGGCGTTTATAATAATTATTTTTGTTTTTTGAGTTATGTATACTTCTTTTTGCGTGATTATATTAGACGTCCCTCTCTCTTTTTCTCTACTTTCTCCCCAGCAGCGACAACTATGTGTACTTATACTTGCTCTCTTCGGCGTGCAAAGGAAAAAGCGTGCAAATGAAAAAAGATAGCTAGTGCGCGGGCCGATCGTCGCCGGGGGAGGCAGAGATTAAGAGGAGACTCGAGAGACGCGTGTGCAGTCAGTCAGTCTTTTCTTTCTCTCCCCTGCCGTGGCCCATTGTGTTATAACACACAGAGACAACCCCTGCCACTAACCACTTTTTCTTTTGCTCTCTTCATTCTTGACTTGCGTTCACGCGCGCGACGATTTCTCACTATCAATGAGAGAGAAAAAGAGAAAAACAAAGAGAGAGAGACGTCATTCCGCGTGGTATATATATGTAGAGTCCCATCGCGCACACGTGTGCTCGGAGAGAAAACCTCGTGTCCAAAGTGATATAGAAGAAGACAAAAAAAAAAGAACTTCCTCCTGTGTGTCGTCTTTATAGTCGTGCGTGTCTCGTTATCATATATACCTTTGTTGTACGCCCAGATGTGTGCACACACCCTCAGATCATCCTCATTGTTTTTTTTACCATAATTATATTAGATATATAGAAATTTTTCAACTTGATTAAAAATTATTGTTGGCTAACAGAATTTTTGAAATTGAACTAGTATAATTATATGTGTAATTACCATCGCTATATTGTAGCTGTATGACTTTTAAAACGTAAAGAAAATTATGATATTTGTGACAAGCAATCCATCACAAATTGAATAATTTACTTTGAAAAATTTTTAACCATTATAACTCATAATTCACACTTCCTCCTCCAATTTCATTTCCCGTCATGTCCTTCATCATTAATCATATCATCGTTACATATGACACTCGCATCAAGCTTTGGCCATGTTGCACGTTTTATACATATATACTATACACCTCTCCGTGCTTAGTCACTCTTCTATTCTAGTTTAGATACAATTGTCATTCATAGTCAACAATTAGGTAAATTCATTGAATTCTGTTCTAAAATTTCACATGTGTGTATTTGTTGAAGGTAAATACAATTAGCCTTGGTAAAAATAATACTGGCGCTAAAAGAAGCTTTAAAGTATTGAAAGGTAAAGTAAGCCGGAACTAAATTCGTTACAGTACGGTACGTTAAAATAATCAAAGTACTTTTGGTATTAAAATATCACCTTTTGTTTTATTCAAAATATGTTTCTAAAAAAAAACGTCAATTACAACTTTTTTGTTGAAAATAAGTATATAAATGTTTACTCATAAAAAATAAATAAATTATTAAATTTAGTGTCACCTTTTATTATTTTATGGAAATATATTTCATTTCATGCTAGTATTCTTCATACCAAGGCCAATGCCAAGAATCTGAATTCAATAAATTGCTATTGTGAATAATAGTGTACATAAAGATAATTGACAGATGTCTATCGTCTGTATTGGCATGTATAAACAGCGTGGTTGATGTCCTAGAAACTCAATTCATGTTTAGAATACAAAACACCCCCGCAGACCAGCGATCATAGTCCCTACTAACAATCGCCTTTCTGTTGCACGCAGAGACGAGAAGGAGCCGCTCAAAGAGGAGAAGCAGATAAAGCCGATCATCGACTCTGGCTTGCGACGAGAGACTTCAGTGACGTTCGACGGCAAGCGGTCAATCTCGAAGACGGGATTCGTCGGCAAAGATTCTGCGGTCTAGATATTCTTCCGGCGTACTAGATTGTAAATCTCTCTTCCTCCGCGAACGAGTCTATACGCGAGAGCGCGCACGCACTGCACAGCTTTCTGGCAGACGTTATAATGATCGACACTACTCATCATCATCATCACGCAGAGACACAAACAGGTGATGCGCCGAGCACAAAGCGACATACTGCCGTGGGCTGACAAAGAGCTGTCCGATATATATTATATATATATAAAGTAAAGAAAATAGACCACACAGAAACACAAATATTATACGTCGTAATAGGAAAAAAAAGAGAAGCTCGATGGATAAATGGTAAAAGAGAAATTATTGTTGAGTCGCGAGCTCGAAGCAACGTACACGCATTATATATCCCCTGCATTCTAGAGTTATTAAAGATTAAAAAAAAAATAATGCAGCCCTAGTCTCACACTGTGTTCTTCGACAAAATAACGTGCAAGCTTCGAGAATTTGCGAGGATTATAGAGGAGGCGATGCGCGCGACCGAAACTAGCATGAGCTTATGTATCGCAGCAGTGTCAGAGTCCTAAGACGATGACGATAAAGGGTAAAAAAAAGAGAGATGCCAGGAGAGTTGCATGCGAAAGAGACACTATAGCGTGTTTCTTTCCCTCTTGTACGATGACAATATCTAAAACATTTTCGTGTTGTTTAAAAACTGCGCCTTCCTGCTCTATCGACTTTGCGCGCTGCGGCTATAGCGGATATTAACCCAAATGAGAGAGTTGTACAAAATTAGCGAAAAAAAAAGAAATAAAAGACGTGCAGATTCGTTCGACGAGCGCATCGTTCGACTTGCGTTTTACGTGTTGCGATGTGTCCATGACGCTTGGAGAAGACAGAGATCCTTACCAACGCAATTGCAGTCTAGTACGTCGGCTTGGATCCGATCTCCTAATTATTCCACTTATTCCTATCTTCACCTTTCATGTAAATACGTTCTTTCTTGGATAGTATTATATTGTATTATTATTACCCAGTCCAAACTACTCCCCCGAGATTCCCCGCGTACAGGAGGAAAATCACTGTTCGTCGTTACAAAGCAGAAAAAAAAAATAACTATACGGAAATCCGATTTCCTTATTGTGGGAGACGGCGCTTCGATATGCGATTTGTATTCAAATATTTTGCCTCTCACGAGCGTTTAACCGAACAAAAAATCTTTCATATGTGTGTATCTAATTACTTTAACGAAGACTGAGTCCTCTCTCTATATATATATACTTTTTTGGTTATGTGAACAATCGGTACTTTAAAGAAATTAACGTACATTTTTTACGACAATCGAGTCTTGGATGCATTTTACGTTCACTTTTCAAAGACTCCATGACATCGAAATTTATACCGTTGTCGCTCGTTTTTTATAATTATTAACAAAAGTAAGGAGCCAATCCATAGACACTGTCATGACTTATTTGCGTTAAACATAACTGTTGCTTATATGACATTTGTTCGTTTTACTCGTAAGATTTGTATTTTTTAAAAAAAGAGCGTACACGAATCTTTGCTACATAAAAAGCAAAGATCTGTGTATGCGCGACTGTGTGTATGTGTGTTTACCTGTAACCTTAAACAGTGGCGTTTCCTTTGGGAGTCAATTTTGATAAGTCACAAAAGAAAATTCGTAACAATTGGTTGAACAAAATATAAAAATGCCACTGATTTCTAGAATTTAAGAATGCTTTCTGCAGACGAAAAGAAAAAAACAGTTAAAATTGTGATAAGTCTTTTGTAAATGCTTGTAAACGTTATTCCCTAGTCTTAAAAGAAATGTTTGACGAAAACCTGGAAAGAAGTAACGATTATAGAATGACATAGTCTCGGAAGAGACCCGCAGAATAGTGTTGTACTCGCACCGAGGAAAGCTCGATCGTTACTTTCGCGGTCGGTCTTTCCACGAACGTAGCTTTTTTACAAGAAAAAAAACTAAATGAGATACGAAGGATTTTTGCCAAATATAGAATATAGTACTTACTAGCTATATAAGTCGGTAAAAATGTTAATTTGCGAAAATCGCTGTAAATTGATCATAAAAAAATGTAAGCAGTTGAAAACTGAAAAATGAGTTTGACGAAAGTGACAAAAAATTTGACTTGTTCTTTAATGTTTTTAACTCCTTTTTATTTTTCAACTGTACTAAAAAGTACTTGTTTTCTGCACTCGTTCTCATTAGTATTGAAAAGACAACGTGAGAATGTAAAACATGTAAGTTAATGCAGAAAATGATTAATAAAAATAACTGAAAAAATAAAAGATGTCGCTTTCAAAAAAAAGTATTAACTCGCATCTTCCAGTTTTTCCAAAATCTTACGATTAGCCGTAAGCTAATTAGGATTAAGGCATATTTTTTATGTATGCTTTTTCTGTATGCCACGATGACAACTGAAGTTTCAATAAAGGAAAATAACATTGTCAAAGGTTTAAAAATCACAAACAACTGTGTCTTTTCTTTTTTTATGTTTTTCTCTTTTATCATATTTTTATTAAATAGATACAACAGAGCCTTACGCGTAATATGGCATCGGTGTGCAGTACCGATGAGGAATACGAACCTGTCGTACTTCCACCTTAAGTCTCCGCAACATCATCGCGATTAATACCACACACGCATAAAGCGAATACTTGCACGCCTAAACCCAGTCTCGGTAAGTCCATTGTTCATGTGCCCCTGAATCGGGGGCGGCACTTTAATTATGCACATCTCGTACCTTATCAAGTAGAGAATTTACTCCTTCCTTTATAGAACAGCTCATGCCCGTCGCTTTGATCAAAAGGTCAACGTAAAAGTAGCATGAGTATTCAAAAGCATCTTCTTTTTGTTCAGGCGAATGTGTGCTTTGGGAAAAAGAGATTTAAAAGTAACACTGGCACTGCGTGTAACCTACTAATATGATATGGCAAATCTCAAAGACACAAACGCACAATTGTGAAGATAATTCCATCGCAATTGAATGAGGACGGAATTATTTTTATCACACTTCGATTCCTATGTTGGACGATTTCCCTTTTTTGTTCAAAATTTGTTCGGTATTCAGGACGGGTGGCTGAGTTCGCGTGTGCCAAACATGTACCTGAAATAGAAATGTGTTTTTTTTATTCTATTATATTTTAAGCTCTAGTAGATAATCAAATCGATTTATCGGTAAAGTATATCAAACGAATCTATGAATGTTCATAATATATTGTTATATGTACCATTTAAATAAACTTTAGATTCTTTTCTTTTATTTAATGATTTAACTAAGGAAGGTACACGAGCTATTGGAAATCTACTTTACCGACTATAGGTGAATAGCTAACTAATCAATATATTGCTTTAAAAAAAAACCAAAATTCAGTTTTTTTTGTTAATTTTAAATTTTAATGATTTACCTTTGTACAACCGTCAGCCAAGCCTTCCAACTCGTCCCTAGTTGTGACTTGTTTTAGGATTTCACTTTCTTGAAATCCACTTTGAATTTCATATGCAAAGTAAGCGTCTTTCTTTTCTAAGATAACTTTTAAATTAATTCCAAAACCAGCCATGTCAATAGGAAAAGGTCTATCAGGTTTCCATACTGCATTGAAACCTGTCACCTTTTGTGTTGCTTTGTCACAGATGGGTCTTTCGACCATCAGGCCACCAACAAGACCTACTGGCCAAACGCCAACTCTTTTTACCTTGGATATCTGCAAATTTGAGTTATTAGCAAAATGAATGGTTAAGTTAGAGCTATAAACTACCATGAATCTAATATTTACCTCTTTAAACAAGTGACGAGAGTAGGTATTATCATCGTCAGCAAAATAAATAACACCATTGTTGCTTTCATTAAGATTATTCCTAATCCATCTGAGAGCAGCATTTCTCTGTTCTACTCCCCTGGGTTTTTTCCAATTTGGATCATTTTTTCCAAGCTTGTAATGAGGTGGCGTTGGTGCATTGATGTGTGTATAAGTAAGGCCGCTTGAAGCAAGCAAGTTAACTACTAGAGGAGTCTTTTTCGGAGAGTCCTCTACTACTAGCCAATGGAAATTTGGTACAAGCAAAAAGGTTTGAGATAATCTTGTAAGTTCAGCTTTTTGTACAGGCCTTGTGAATGTTGGCGTTATTGCGTAAATAGTAGGGCCATCAGTTGGCTTTCCTAGTTCGTTGTACTCTGTTACAGCATCGCATATCTTTGCACTTGTGGGCATTGGCATGTGCACTGGCTCATTTATATTTTTACAAGCTATGGATGCTGCTCTTATTGCTTCTAAAGAATCTCTTGTCATCTTGCATAATTCTTCTTGAGCTTTACAATCTGTAAAAGTTTAAAGTTGAAATAAACTTGTCTATCAACGCACTATTTTCATTTAAATATTACACAAATAAAAGTTTTGAAAACTTTATTCATCTTTAAAAATGATCTAAAATGTATGAAGTTTTGAACTTTTAGAAAGTAATAAAAGCTCTACCAGCATCTGTGCATATACTAAATATACTCAATATAGGGGTTGAAGAAACTTTAGAATCTGATCCAAAAGACTTATTTATACACATTTGCATGCTGGTAGAGATCCAAATACTTTTTATTCAGGCTGGAATCCAGTGACCTATGAAATTAGTTCCATTCATTTAAGTTTAATTCTTGAAAGGTCATTTTTTATTTCTTTTATTCTGAATATTGGTGAGTCATTGCTTAAAATATTAGGTAGTGATTCATTTTAGAATGTTTTTTTGGACAATGTACAAAGCAATATTTGATTAATGTATTATTTACATTCAAGGTCAATTTGATGAGATAGTTAAAGTTTAAAATTTAATGAAAAATCATTATCCTTAGGATGAAGTCATACAAACTTGTACAGAATTAGTTATCAATGATTTATTTCACAAGTTGTTTTGAAAGACATAACTCTTAACAAAAAAAAACTTTAAGAGTACCAACCTCGCGATCGACATTGAAAGATATCGCGTGCTCGTAATTGCTGAGCCGTCTGTCGAATAAAAAAGCGAAATAAAATTTCTCTAAAAGTAGGTTCATCCCGGCATAAAAAAGGGGAACGGTAATGTAAATAAGAATCGCAGGAAATAGTTGAATAACATCAAGCGTAAGCAATTTTCCAGTAATGAATCACTGCCAACGTAAGCTTTTCTCTCTCTCTCTCTCTCTCTCGTTCTTTCGTGTAGAGAGCCTTTGTAGCCGTGCCGCGCGCTGTCGGCTCTTTCGCAACGAGAGAGACCGAGTCGAGTGCGCGCGCTCTTGCTCTGTAGGCCAAGTGAAGAGCGCGTATATACACGTTATAAACGTGCAAAAAACGACGCGAAAGAATAAGCGAACTAAAGAGAGAGAGAGAGTGAGAAAGAAGAAGAGGCCTCATATATACTTAACAATGGGATAACGCGCGCGCAGATTCGGTTTGTGGTGTTCGAGCGTATATACATCTTATATCCGTGTATACGCAACGCGCGTGCGTGAATGTTATGCACACCTATATAGATACATATATAGCTGTGTAAAGAACCTATATGCGAATCCCCGAAAGAAAATAATCGAAAGTGTACGCAGTGGCGGCTTCGACCGTGCCGAAACATCTGAGCGGTATGTGCCATTACACGGTGAGAGAGGCCACTGATAGTGGGGGCATACGTATGCGGGTGGGGGTCTGTATGGATCGAAGGGTCGTGTATGCGTATATACGTGTATATGTAGACATAATACTCACTATTGTAGCTCTGCCAAATGACAAAGAGGAAGCCGAGGACGAGTATCGTCCTGCTGAGGCACATGACGTAGAGCGGCCTGAAGCAACGGCTCGGCTTGTACGACATACTGCTGCCGGCTTGAGACGGATGGACAAAGTGGCCGATGAGGTTATTGGTGCTGCCGTGCTCCAAGTTCCGCTCCTTCATCCTCACTAACCTGCTGCTGGCCTGGTCGCCGCCGAACGCGCTAGCGTACGCCATAGTGCTGCCACGATGACGGCGACATGCCGACAACGCCGCGGCCGCGGTGCATACCTCGCTCGGACCTCCTCACACACTTAGCGCCGCGGTTCGTCCGTGCATGCGCGGTAATGCGCCCGGTAGCTTCCCCACCACCAGCCCTGTGTATATATGTTGATGATGATGCACCACTGCTGCGGCCGGCGTGCGCGCGCCAAAAGTGTACTTTAGATCCGTGCGGACTTATGTATATATAGATACACGCTAACCATTCGAATCCTTCTTCCTTCCTATATACTGCGATGCGATGTTCTTTTCGCGACGGCTGCTCAACGAAGACTGTCTGCGCCGCGAAGGCAACGAAGAGGGTGCTCACTCACTCGTGAGAGAGAGAGAGAGAGGGAGTTTACCTAGAGCTGCACAGATTGGATTATTAGATTAGACTGGCGCGAGAGGTCTAGCGCCTATGTGGATCTATAGGAGAGAGAAAAAAAAGAGAGGAAACGAGTTGAGATAAAGTGATTACTATACGTTGCCTTTTTTTCTCTTTGCATATATCTAGCTATAGCTCTCTCGAGGTGGTTCAGAAGCGGATGAGTATATATGTATATGTGTAGAAGAGCGAAGTATGGGTAAAGTGCTATTTTTAGACGCGCATTTCACACGGTTGTGTAGTCACACGCGTTGCTCTGTACTGGTGCTGTGTTGCTGGATGGGTAAAAATTTATTTGGTAACTGGTCGGGTGATTAAGCGAAAATAGGGAGCCGCGCGTAAACGCATATGGTATTTAAGTATAGATGTTGCTTGATGTACGTATATATACTATATAGACATATAAATGCGCGCGTTAGTTAGACGAAAAAACGCAACGTATACATACGACTTTCTTTTTATTTTGTGTAAGGCAACTCGCGCGCCTCAAGTTGCGTTAATGAATGTGTACGTAGCGGCACTTCTGCGACTTCGTAGATGTATTCGTGTGTGCGTGTATGTATGTATGTATATGTACGGCAGAAAAATTTTTTAGTAAGCGGTTTGCTTTTTCGAGCGCCGTGCTAATTCGCTCGGAATGAAGAGGCTTTACTAATGAAGGAGGAAAATGTGTATTTAATGGTAGCGTGAAATAAGTGTAGTTAACAAATTATTTAATAATAAAGACAAAGTTATAAATTGCTTCCGTAATTGTAATGTCCTTATAATTGTGGCAACTATTATTATCTTTTATTTTTTAGTTAAAAGGTGAGAGAGAGAGAGATAAGATAAAAGTTTATTGGTACGCATTTTACGACGATTATAATTGCTGCTGCCCCGAATTCCCATTCAAGAAGCTAATATTTATTGTCGATACCATATATCTTGAAATGTTGGTTTTTATCGTTACAATGTATTGAGTTTGCTAACTACGATTTTTTAACATTCTATTTTATCAGGCATATAATATGCGATAAGATTACATCGAACTACAATGCATTGGCAAATCTTACTCTATTTTACAGAATTATATTTATTAAATATTTGCATCAAACTCCTTTTTCTTTTTCAACATCGGGCGTAATGATTATGAATGAATAATCTGAATCGAATGAGGAAACGAATAGAGACGTAACGGTAAATTAGAGTATATCTTCTATGATAATGGAGAGAACAAAAAATTTCAAATTTCTCGTAAAGGATGTAATTCATTCACCACGAAGTCATCTCTTAATTAAGATATTACGTGACTCCGCGTTCCACGCAGCAGTCGTAATACATAGAAAAAGGACTTTTACTTTACAACGTAAAGGTTGAAAAAAAAGTCTCGGGATTCTCCACTTTGCTTATCCATTCGTTTCTTTGTACTGGAAACATAAATGAACAAATATTTCTTCAGTCACTCCACTTGTTTTTCTCACGAGTGAGTAAGCAAATAAATATATATACAATTGTATCTCTATAACTAACATAGCGGAATTAAATTTTTATACAAAAATTTAAGTCAATCGTACCGATCGATTTTCAATTATACCGATTTCTCGTCAATCCTTAAAGCGGCCTCATTTTTTCATGAGGTCAGAACTGGCGCGCCTGCCGCGTTCAACATTCACGAGCTCCCGTGTCTTTATTTCATCCGACCGCACGCAAGCACATACCCGCACCTACATCTAAATTTTTCAAATTATATACCTCTCGCGTAATTCAATCCTCCTTTGCGATCGCCAACACCGCAAAACTATCGCGTTTCTTCTTCTAATATAAAAGGAACAAAATGAATCAACTCTCGAAATTCCAATAAACATTACGCAAAGACAATAATAATAACAACGCGGCATCTCTCTCTCTCACCTAATAAACTGATAATCAACGACGAGAGTATATATACATACAGCGCGCAACAACGCGCGCGGGAGTTACGAAAGCCAATCAAGCAATTTCTATGCCGATGATGATGCGTGCCGCGTAATAAAATTCTTAACGACTTATTACCTGCGGTGCGTTGTTGTTATGCCTCCGTGCCCCGTAACGACTGGTGAACAACTGAGCGACGCAACAATATCCTCGCGCTGTATGTCTCACGCTCTTTCTCTCTCTCTCTCTCTCTCTCTTTGTGCATATAAAGCGTGCGTGCGGCGTTCGTCCGGGGGACCAAACGCGCGGAACTGGACGTCCGTTAGCGATAAGCCGCTGATAACGACTGTTCGCCCGCGCTCGTTACACGCACATATACACAATAACGCCTATTATTATATATACGAGTACATAGTACATGTATAAGATGAACCTGCTCTTTAAACAACACTACTTTCATCTCCGCCCACCTTTATCTATATATACATATATACAAGAGCAATGTCGGCGCATCTCTCTGGTTATCAATCATATAGGTTAGCCGCATCAGCGGTCGCGCGTGGGTGTGTATGTGGTGGGTTATCGATCGCTCTCTTTTCTCTCTCTCTCTCTCTTTCTCCTATATATATGCACGAGCGTACATCATCCATACATAGACATACACACCGACACACATGAGATATCTCTGTGCACACTTACCTGTGCGCGCGCGGCTGCTGCGGATATTGCCGCATCGAGAGAGTGAACCGCAGCGCAGGCGCCTTTATCGCTCGTGATTTGTGCTCCGGTATCCGAGCATTATTATTATTATTATACTTGATGTCGTGTGCAAGTAGTTGTCCACAGGTATATAGGTATATATACGCGTAAAGTTTTAAGCACAATGTTCTCACTCTCGCAGGTAGATCGCGTTGTGCTGATAAGATAAGCCGCGGCAGCCCCCCACGTATAACAATCACGCGCGGCTTGTTGCGCTATACGGCCGCGGTCGCTGATTAGCCGCGCTGCTGCTGCCGCCGTTGCGACTAACCTGACTGACCTAGTGAGCTGCCGGTATGACCGCACCAAGGGATCGATGCGTATGCGCATTTATTGTAATAATATATATACCGTACCCGGCAACAACCACAACACCGGAGCGAACAGCTGGTATGATGGGGAAGTCATTAGGGGCTTATGATTGTCGCGTGTCGAAGTGCTGGCTTTTAAAGTTGCGCTGCTTTTCGAACGCATGATTTATTCAGGGTTGTTGTCGGATATAGTTGCGATGGCGGTTGTTATTACGAGGGGGAGGTATATATATAATGGTTTGTTGGTAATAACTATGGAGTTGAGCAAGAGATCTGTGTCGCGATTATAAATAAATGGGCATGCATTAGTTCTTATTCTGTACAAAACATGGTATTTTTACTTGCACCAATGTATAGACGCATAGTAATGTATTTCTGACGATTCATCCGAGACGTGAACCACTAAGAATTATTAAAATATCAATAGATAATATCACAACAACCAGTAAAGTAGGAAGCTACTACCTCAGGTTTCTGCATTTATCCGATAGATGTCCACAGCTACCGTATACAAAAACTCAAACCGAGAGTTTCCCGCGTGCGCTTATCAGCGCTTCCCTCGTCGCAAAAGTCTCGTGCGTGTTTCCTGATCGGCGTGCAATATCGTGAGAGACGAGGATAAATATCGGTTCGATGCACGACGTCGCGACGATTTTATGTACTGTGCCACAACGATAAGCATACTCGAGGAAAGTATATTATTAGTATAATCACTTATTGTATGTGACATGATTTCAAAATTAGAGGAATCGGAACGGAGTGTGTAAAGTGCTGCGAGATTTTCAAAAGTGTTATTATATAGATATATATGTAGTATATGGTAAATAGAGCAAAGGTGAGGTTTATTGACATTAACGGAACCGTGGATTTTTAAAACAGTGTCTATTATATATGTATACCAATATATAAGTGGCCGGGTACGCGATAAGTGACTCGCAACAGACTCAGAAGTGTCCTTATCATTTTCGAGGCGAGAAAAACGAGAGTAAGACAGAAATAGACGGTAAGAGTAAAAGAGAGAGAGAGAGAAGGAGAATGACACGACGGACTTTGGGGAGATTTCGATAAGTTAAGTAGCCGATCGAGTCGAGAGCCGACCTTTAGTCGAGGCCGTCGTCAACAAAGCTCGACACCACTCAATTAGTGTATACTTGTACGCGAGACGTTGTTGCACGTCATAACATAAACTTTGTGAAATTTAAGCTGCGTCCGCGAAAGATGGCCGAGCGGACGACGTTGGGACGTCGGGACTCGGACGCAACGCTATCCTCGTACGGGCAGAAGGAGTTGCTATTCAAGATCCTCGTTATAGGCGATTACGGTGTTGGTGAGTATATGAACGTATATATAGACATACGTATACGCGGTTGACGAAAAAGGGGAGAATCAGAAGAGAAGAAGAAAGTATAGATAAGCCGCGAGATAAGCGCCGTCGATATGTCGCGTATATACGCGTAAAGACGCTTCATTTTCTATATTATATACTTGTAATCTTGTTCGGTAGTTCGGAGAAAACGTGACGAGTATTGTGGCAAATCGTCGGGTACCCGCGAAATACAAACACAGTAGCGCTTATTGTATTGTTGCATGCGCACCTGTCGCGTTGGGGTGATTGTACGCCCGCGAGTGTGAAGAGACGTTTAATTTAAGGTGGAGATCGCTGATTAAAGATTGATTCGATCGGTGAATGATATTGCGTTGTTTGTGTTTTAGGAAAGACGGCGATTGTCAGGAGATACACCGAAGGTGAGAATTTTTTTCCTAGTTGTTACAGTTATAGATTTCAATTTATTGAATGTATTTTGATGTTTTGTAGGGAAATTTTCATCGAACTACAAAATTACAATTGGTGCCGATTTCGCGATTAAATCGCTCGACTGGGACTATAAAACAAAAGTTAATCTGCAGCTATGGTACGAAATCAACTTTTCCTTCTACTATTTTCTAAAATAAAAAAAAAATGCTTATTATAAACTTCACTCTCGTTTCAGGGATATAGCAGGCCACGAGAGGTTCGGCTACATGACCCGGGTATACTACAAATACGCGTAAATATGACTTCTCTACTAATTACCTGTACGATTATCCAAAACAACCACAATCCACGCTCGATAGAGCTAATAAAAAATATCTAACGTTTCTAGGGTGGCAGCAGCTTTGGTCTTCGACATATCGCGCGCCGGAACTTTTCACTCGGTGAAAAAGTGGCTGAGCGATCTGAGGGATAAAGTGATGTTACCGGATGGTTCGCAGATTCCTGTCGTATTGCTGGCCAACAAGTGCGACATCAATCAAGCGGCAATACCGAACGATCAGATCACTAAGTTTTGCAAGGAAAACGATATTGGGTCGTGGTACGTTACGTCCGCCAAGGAAAATATGAATATCGGTAAGTGGTGAGAGTTTTTTTTCAATTTTTAATTAATAATAAGGAAAATCGTAAACTAATAGAGTAAAATAATAAGTAATGAGGTGTTGTCAGGAGTCATTATAAACCACTATAGATTTTTTTATTTTGATATTAAATAATGATCTCTATAAAACAGATACTTGAAATAATTTATGGAAAACACAGTAATATCCAAAATAAAAACAGAACTAAAGGTTTAAGCTAAAATGATCTTAACGGAAGGTCGATCATTAAGAATAGGGTAATTTTACATACTCGGTTGTAGAATTACATACTTACCCATATTGTCTTTTTTTTATTTCTTTGTTGTTCATCTTCAGTTATTATTTAAATTTAGTTTTAAAATGACTTTTGAAAAACTAGTTTTAAATACGCAAAATATAATTAAGGAATTTACAATTGACTTCGAAACTTCCCGTTAAACTTTATTTCTTTTTAAGATCGAATAATCTTACTACTTTACTATAAAAAAATTTCTAAACGTACTATAATTTAAAAAAACATTCTGTTTCAGATAAGGCAATGCATTACTTAGTTGCGAATGTTCTCAAGGCCAAACTAAATGATGAGATCCGGGAATCAATCAAATTGCGCGATACGCCACTATTGCGAGAGAAACAGACTTGTTGTAAATCTTAATTATAGGCTTTTAATATTTTGTTAAAACTTTTTTTTTGTGTGTATATGGTTTCTTTAGTATTTTTATACAATAATAATTTTATACCAAAGGTCATATTATAAATTATAACAATCTTTATTGCTTTTCATCAACAATTTTAACAATTTTTTAATATCATAATCTTCGATCGTTATCATACATGTAACATCACGTGAACGTGACACATAAATGCATGGTATAATAATAATAATAATAATACATATTTCGTTTATAAACCTACTGCGTACTTGGCTTTTGCGTATACAAGCGTCGACGATACTTGATTCCTACTTTCCTATTATAAAATTATAAATAGCAGCCATAATATGCATTCCTATACGCATACACATTATAATATACGTTACTTTATGTACAATAAAAATTCGTTCGCGCTCTTTGGTTACACAACTTGTGAGTAGTTTTTGTACAGATACAACGCGTCCGCCTGTGTATATATAATAATAATATATATAAAACAATACAAATTCTACGGTGTATCACCGTCTGCCTATACCTAATATACATCGTGATATGGCGGAGAACAACGTATACGTTCCTTCATTCTTGAAAGCCCTATAGCGTCAACGAGATTTTTCAATAAATAACTTAATCAATTCCATTCGCGTACGTCAGAAAGATTCACGAGCACTCTTGTGGTCCCTTTCGGTTGTCGTCCCCTTTTAATTGCGTTATCGCAGCCGCCCACTACCTCGTTAGAGATCGTCGTCGCGGTGCGCGTCCCTCACGGAGTTCATGGCGATGGAGACAGTCGACACCATTGTCTTGCTGTAGTCTTTGGAGTAATCTAGAATGAGAAAGAGACGTTTGTGTTATATTTTATGGCGTGCGCTTCGCTGTAAATGACAGGATAAAAGTGACGATGAAAGCTCAAAATTTTCGCACAGTTAAAATGTTTTATGTTTGTGAGATAAGCTGTTCAGATTACGATCGTGTTTTCTAATTTCATCGAATTTATTTTTACATAAAAATATAATCTAAAGTATATTTTTTGTTTTTGCACAATTAAATTTTTTCATTTTTTTTCTCGAAAATTCAGAACTTTGTAACTATAAACTACTTTAGTAAAAAATTTAAAAAATTAGTATTAGGTATATGGCTATAAATCACATTTTACAATTTTACATTCAAAATAAGAAAAATATCCCTTATTTTGTTATAAACCTCATGCCGATAATGTGTTAGGTTTACAAGTGTTATATGTTTACAACATTACTTATATTCTATAATAAATCAGTTTTCTAAAGTGTTAATGACTGTAGTGTTAAGGGTAAGCTATGTATACCATGTAAGTAGACGGGCGACATATAGAGTTAGCTACACATAATGTTAAAGTGGTTTACAGGAAGGTTAAACAGAATATTAGAAGGGATTTCCCCAAAAATATATATATAATATGAGATTTTGTCAGTCGATTAGTTGTCCAAAGCTATTTACCAAACGCCACACTTTTTTTTTAAAAACATGCTACTCGCCTCTCGGTAACTGCGTTAGTACGTAGAAAATCGTATGTGTGTGCAATGTTTAGCTCGGTTCGGCCAATCCTGGAAAAAAATTCGTGAGAAAGAGGTATCTAGACAAGAATAGTTTTTGGATGAGCCAAGAGCCTTATTATATTTATACAACATCGGCGCGTATTATTATTTTATTTATTTTTTTGTAATAAAAATAAAAATATAAGCAATGAATTTGAATAGTAGCGCGATTGTAACCAAAACCATTATAGGAAAGTTAAATAGAATATTAATGATAATATAAAAATATTTTGGAAGAAATAGCCGATGCAGATTTTACGATAAAAATGAATCTATACATATATATGCATAAATGTTAATCACAATTTTTTTTATTAATGGCTCTTTTTTCGAAATTAATCGCTTGATTTTTAAATTAAGAGCATAGAGTAGGATTATTAGTCTTAAAGACCATTAATTTCTCAGAAAATCCATGAATATCTTTATTATCACACTACTGAAAGCTCTTTGTATACTACTTTATTCGTATTAGCCGATCAAATCTACTTTATGAAAAATATTTTCAATATTTCGTTAGCTAGTAATGGCGATCGTTTTATTTGATGTTGCGTTACAAGAAAATTGAAATATCAGTAACACACAGAAGCACGAGAAAAATCCGCCTCATCGATATTATTTATACGAGACTTGCCCGAATCGCGTAAATTATCATCCCCTACAATCATTACCTCTCCTATATATCATCCGAGAAAAAACGTATAACAAATACCATACCCCTATAGTCTCGCAAAAAAACGATACGCGTACTTTACCCCCAAGCAACGATAATACAAAAAATTCGCGTGTACGTACCCCACAATACTAAATGGAAAAAACAACCTCCAGCCCAAGAGCAAAGAAAGAAAAAGACAAAAAGGTTTCGTGTCTATAGAGAAAGATTGAGAGAGTTGTGTACAGAGAGAGAGAGCCCTTCACTTACGAGAGAGAAAAAGTTTAAAGCAGTATCGCGCGCATCGCGGGCTCCGCGCGTGGTAGTAGTAGTAGTAGTTGTGTGTATGGGACTCGTGCGGTCACAGTTTGGTGACCGACACATCGACGAGACGCTGCTCGTTACCTTGGTGCCCGAAGTTGTTCTGTCCGGGTGCGCTGCTCCCGTGGGGTGTCAGCGATGCCCGTATGCGCGAACAGCTTATCACACCGGCGTACGCCTGTCTGTACTGCTTGTTCATTATCACGTAGATTATTGGGTTCACGCACGAGGCGAAGTAGAGGAGGAGGTAGCCCAGAACGTGGCACGCTGTAATGGTGAAAACGATTAGTTTATTGTTATGATTTGTCGTGGTGATTTGATTTTGATGATTATATGTGGAATTCTTCGGAAACTTTGCCCGAAACTGATTCAAAAGACGACCAAAATTAAATTTGGAGGCACACCTCTGAAGTAATTTTTTTCTTGTTCTGTGGGTTATATAGAAGAGATGATAAGAACTTGAGGCCAAAGAAAACGACCTTGTGACACCCTTTTATCGTCAAATCAATATACAATATATATATAACCAATATATAACCAAATATATCGTCAAATCGATATATTTGGTTGATGATTGATGACTACTTTTCGTCAAATTTTCCTATGTAAAATTCTCATAAGAAAAATTGATTTGACGATAAAAGGGTATCACAAGGCCGTTTTCTTTGGTTCTAAATTCTTATTGTCTCTTCTATGACCCGTAGAATAAGAAAATAATTATTTCAGAAGCGTGTCTCCAAATTTAATTTTGGTCATTTTTGGAACCAGTTTAGGGCAAAGTTTCCGAAGAATTCCTCATATACATAATGAATCATTCATATTTTTTGATTCTGCAGTTGTCATTTTGTAAAACATAGTATTGTTATATATTTTAAAAAGGAAAAAATCAGTTTTAAATAAATATTAAATAATAGCTAAAATCATGTAAGTTACCAAAAACGTGGAAATCATAATTATCTTTATCAAAACTGCATAGCAATTTCTACATATTACGCATTTTCTCAGTGCATAAAAATAAAATTATCTAACCACTGTAGCTTTTCATCTCAAGTGGGGGGGAGTATAAATAGATTTTAATCGCATTCTGAATTTCGCAAGTGTGTGCTATGCAACGTTCAAACAATTACGCCGACTTTGGCAGTATTCTCTAACTAACCGGGAATGGATTATCTTGTACAGTATGCTTGCCTGACAGAACAGGCATCTGTGCAAAATTTCGATATAGATGGTAATGACGTTCGTCCAAACCTGCTTGATGACGTTGGTATTGCGTGACGTAATTTGAATGAATCTTTATAATGAATTTAGAGCCAAAAAGATATGGCTTTTGTCATTCGAATCATAATTAGTAAGCATTTCGACTGGTTTGTGTGAAACACGAATGGCAACGTTTAAAATTGAGATTAAATTTAATCCATTTATGTTCGATTAAAATCATTATTTTTCCATAAATTGTCATAAAAATATGCTACGATCAAACCTTTATGCGTATGCTAATTCAACGTTATATTGTCTCCATTGTTCTCCTTTAGTATTCTTAGAACTATAATCACTTCTGGTAATTACAACAATTATATCCTTCCATTTTAATTTTACAAGTGTTACCATAAAGAAAAAGAACATAAAAATAGTTACCTAAAACCTTGTTCAAAATATGTCAACTAGCATTTAATCAATACATTGCTACTATAATATGCGTAAATGCATCTACATGCATGTTGGAAGAATCTGGAAACACATTGTATAGCTCGCCTAGGCAACCGGACGAAAATCTAAAAAAAACGGTGAAGTACCTAAGATTCATCTTCATGGCTCATCATTGTTGCGTCACGCAATTAAAAGTGAGACAAAGCGAGTTCTCCTTCGATAAAGTCATTTAGCTATTTTTACATTTTCACAGCAAAGGATATCATTTCGTCAAGTACTATATGTGAGTAATATTTTTTTGTTCGATCAATTAAAAGAAAGAGAAGATACATGTTTTAGTTATACTGACTTTTGAAAGAAGAAATATATTACATCTATACAGATTAAAATATTCACAATTAAAGTACTTATATTTCTTACTAAAAATAATTGAAAATGCCAATAATATAGTAACGTTCATTCCTCACTACCATTACACTCAAATTACACTTACGGCGATCAAACAATTCTCATCACCGCTATACGTTGCAAAAATGCGAATATAACGATTGTCATGATCATCATCATAATCATACACCTCCATCACTATAGAATTTCAACACACTTACCGGGATGCCTGACTTCCGGATCTGCAACCTTCACGATCGTGATAGGTAGGTAACACGCGACGAAACCTAAGAAAATAGCCAACACCATCTTCGTGATCCTCCACTCACTACGTCTCTGCTTGATCTCTCGGGTATCTCTACCAGGAGTATGAGGCGATTTGATCGTCGGCGGTGGCGCCGTATGTTTCCGCATTCTCGTTTCCGACCTGTGCGACAAATATGTTTTATATATAGAGAAAGCGAAGAAGAAAGAAAAAGCCATTATCGGCTGGAATGCTGATTCACGTGATGCGTGCGAGACTCGCTTTTATTTTCTCGCGGAATTTGCACGCGCACGCGAGTTGTGACACCGGGGAACTCGGAAGTGGGTCGTCGTCGTTGTCGTATTGTGGGAGAGTCATTGTGTACGCGTTGATTCTTCGCGGTGTCATTTTTTATCGAGGAGGTATTGTTGAAGTGGCGGGTATATGTATACGGTGAGAAGAATGTGTGGAGGAATTAGTTACTGTATATGGTTCGATTATAAATGTGTATATGGTAGGATATTTATGGTCTTTGCGTGAAGCATGTAAAATCATGGTGTCAAATTTAACTGTAATATATTGTATAGAAACGATGAGAAAATTTTTTAAACATGTTTTGTGTATAATGACAATTCTTTGTAAAGGTTATTTATTATATTGTTTTTCACCGTCAACCAAAAAATAAATCTTTTATTATTCCTCTAAGTAAATTAACCATTTTATCGCTAGATACGACGTTGCGAAAACCACGGAATTATTAACGCCGAATTAGCATATTTATATACGACATATCTCTCAACTCACTTGTGGACAACCCAGAAAATCTTGGTGTAGCAGCCCACGATGACTATACATGGAATGATGAATCCGGTGACGAAGAGGAAAGTCTTTGACGTCCGGCCATTTGAATCTCTGACAATAGAACAGGTTTCGAGATTCGAATCGTAGTCGAATTTACCTGAATGAACGTCGGAAATAAAGTCGATTGTTTAGTTATATAGATTTTTATCTTATGGATTTATACTATAGGGAAAAGCGACATTACCCCAGGAACCGACTAGAGTAGGAACTTGCATGCCGTAGGAAAAGAGCCAACAAAAGAGGATCATCATCGCGATCCAGTGCTTTTTATAGACACGACTGTAGATACCGTGGTGCGCTATCATGATGTACCTAGAGGGAAAATAGAGCGTATATAATTAATGGTGAACAAAGTAATGAGGAAATATGAATATAAGTCGGTTAAAGAAAGTGATGCAGAAGTTTTTTCAATAAATAATAACGCTACGTTTTTATTGAAGTATATTCAGTTCAGGCTATAAGTACTTGAATATTATGAAACAATTTAATTGTAGATCACGTAGCGGCCTACAAATTAAACTTTTACGTTGCTCAGATTTCACCTTGACTTTATGATCTTAAAAACAATACCAAACCATTTTTATTATACTATAAATTATGTTAAACTTTATATATATATATATATATATATATGTCGATTCAATGTCTCCCGCCTACACTACTCATTAACACCAATTTCCTATACACTAACTGACACCACCAATCATCCGTTTTTTCTCTAAAAAAATACAACCCACTCAAGTACACGTACACACACATATGCCCGACTGACGTAATTGCGAGAACTGCCTGCAGCCATCGTCGGTTTCTTCAATTTCTCGCACCTTCTTTGAGCCAAAACCAAGGTGACACCTTATATTATTACCTGTTTATCGTTATAGCGCCGACCGAGAGTAAACTCACGCCGACGTTTCCGTAACGGAGGAATGGCACCAGTACACAGAGAAAGCGTACGTCAGCCCAACTCGCGTCGATGAACCTGATCGAGTCGAAGGGCAGCACCAGCAGACAGAATATGAAGTCGGCAACGCAGAGGCTGTAACAAGTATATAGTATTTCGTATTTATAGATAACATGTGTACCGAGAAAAAAGAATCTTTGCATTAAACTATAAAAAAAATTATTCAATCTATTAATATAGATTAATTATTCTATTACCATAATTGGTAATAAAAAATATTGATTGGCATCCTAAAGTATTTTCTAAACTAATAAAATCATTAAATTTATTACTATTGGATAGGTCTTCTATATAATTATTTCAGTTAAACATGTACAATTTCACGAAGATTCCTTTTTTCAGCAGTACAAATGTTTTCTCCCCATTAATAACTTTATTAATAATACAAAAAATCGGATCACTTTCAGCGTTGTTAAATAAAAATATAGCACTATTATACAGGGACAATCAATTTTCATGTTTATACGAAACGCGCAAAATCATATTCTTTGACATTAATAAAACATATATATTTGATATAAGAAAATGAATTATTTGTATTAATAGCAGGAGAATGTAATACTGTAAATTATGTCTTAATAACAATTTAATTTAAGTTTATCACAAATACTACTCGCGTACCGTATTTAAGAGTATAATTCATTAAATGAAAAGATTCTTTTTTCGCTGTCTATATACGTATATTTTGTTATCTTTTTTGAATTTCAAAATTTTTCGTTGACAATATATAGCATGTTGCACAAAAATGGAAATAGTGAAAGTGACAGGAAATAAAATTCTGACATCATTTCGATAGAGAGACAGCGCGCTTGCGGGACGCTCGTCTGTTGCTGTATATTTAACATATATATAATGACGTCACCGACTGATATATCCGTATACGGAGCTATATACGGGTGTAATTTTATTAACCGCGCGTTGGTCAATTTGCAAATTGAAAGAAAATATCTCTTTTATATCCATTCGCTCTATATTCGATTCTGAAATTGCAGACGACCATGAGCGCGAATCATTACTCACCTTATGATAAAGGCCGCAGCGACGTTGCGCACTTTCGGGTACTTGAGTAAGGCAATGATGGTCAGTAGATTTCCCAAAAGCCCGACGATCATGATGAGGATGGCTATCGTCGCAGCGAAGTTTCGCAGCGGTCGCGAGAACCTGAACGCAGAGGAAAAATAACATCGTCAGATATATGTACGTCTATATGTATGTATATATACCTATATACAAGCTACCGTAATTTCTCACTTCAATTCCGCTAAGAGGCTCATGCTCTCTCATGAGAGAGAAACAGAACCGTAATTGAGACGATTTCGCATTGACACATTGACCGAAATTTTAGCTATACAAACTCGAGGAGCGTATATCTGCATCATGGTTACGCATTTAGTCAAGATTATTCGAATGGTGTCTAGGTTTGAATATTGTATACTTCTTTTTTTTTAATTTAATATACAATACCTTTAAGGGTATATCGTATACAGTATTTTAATACAGCCATTATCTTCCAAAGTGGAGTGAGAGCGTCACAATCCATTATGGAGAAAGAATTTTATTTCCGTTTTAATACCTCGTAAAAGATACGATTCTTATTATTGTTTAAGGCAGTAAAGCTTTCTATGTACATTATTAATCTCCTTATACTGTTAGATTAAATTTCAAAATGTAATATACATAACATTCTAATTTAGTTAAAGTAGTAACTGTATATTATATAGTATTATTAAATGATAAACTATTAGTCGATTAAAAGAACGCTCATACAAATTATAACTACAGTTTTTCTCTTCTCACGAGATATTAACAAAATTACTTAATTCCTCCTCCGCACGCAGCAATTATTATTGTTCTAATTTTACCATATAAAACCGTCTAACAACAGTTTATTTCTAGACCGCGTATTGTCGCAGCAATCCAAAAATACCCTGTCGCTGCTGGAAACCCAAACAATCAAACCTTCCGCAGCTCCCCTAAAATCCAGTATAGACATAGGACAACAACAAACCTGGACACCCCTTCGTCGATTGCTAGTCCGTGGCTGGCGTTGTTCAGCTCCGCCGTCCACGGGCTGGCCGCCAGCTGATCCGTCGTGGCCATCTGAAATGAGATCGAGAGGAGCTCTATATAGTCTCACTTATGCTATTTTCGTGTGTGAGAGGGATGAAAATAAAAGACGATCCCTACGAGTGATACGTCACATGTATACGTATATATGGCCAAGTCTCTGTCAAATCGAGAGGTCAAAAAATAGTTTTTCTTGATACTCTCAGAAAATTTTCTGCTACTCATTCTGGATATTCCTGAATTTTTTTAAATATTTTTGGCCCATAGTTTTCGAGATAAACTAAAAAATCCTTTAATATTGATTGATTAATTTTTAGCTCAAAAACGAAGGAAAATTTCGAAATATCTTACATAGACTTTTTTTCTTGTAATTTGTCATAGAATTTAACTATATTTTTTCGGACCGTGTACGACTTTTTTTTAAAAACACATGCCGCTAATGAACTTTTTTAGATCTAAAAACGATCGTTAATCATTATAGGATTTATACGGACCCTTTTGGACAATCAAAAGGTATATCCATGAATTTTTGGGTAGATAAAGTCCTTATCGGATTTTTAATTTGTTTAATTTATATGTTTCAATTGCATATCTGTGAGTGGAAGCATAAACGTATAGCGTTAAAAGTATTTTTATTGAAAAGCTGAGTGAATTCTATAAAAAAAAAACTATTCTCGTGCCTATCGCGAAAAATGCCTCCCTGATGAGTTATAAATTGATGAAAATCGGTAAAAAAGGTAAAAATCATCAAAATTCATTTTGTGACCTCTTATATCTCGAAAACAATGGGTCAAAAAAATCTAAAAAAATTCAGGGATATCCAGAATGAGTAGAAGAACATTTTCTAAGAGTTACAAGACAATCTATTTTTTGACCTCTCGATTTGACAGAGACTTGGCCATATATACACCATGGATTCAACACACACTCTCACGGGGATGGGATTCACTCGGAAATTATTTTTCTTTCTACGCAGAAGGAGAGAAGAGTGTCCGATTAGGGGCGCGTATATCTATACGCGTCTGTCATGTGAGACGAAGCGCGTATATCGATGAATCTCTATATACTACGCATATATCACCGGCTTCTGTTATCTCGTCATTGTGTCGCGCGTTGAGTGCGTGCTTCAGGTGAATTGTTGTGTCTATATGAAGCGTTATTCTTATATACACGGGATTTAATTGTAATCGAGGCTTTGTCTTCTGGAATCACCGGATGTGTGGTTTGGTTTTCGAAACTACATATATATATATATATATATAAAGTGTGGATTCGCGACGCTTTTTAAAACATAAAATTGTGCTTGTACACAACCTCAATTGTCTCATTTCCGCTCGAGTTTTTCTCTCCGACACGCGTTAAGCAGCCCATCGTGTGTGTGTATATATACAAGGCGAGTGATTTCATCTTTCGAAAAGTGCAACAAAACAGGAAACGCCTAACCATCGCGTCTGCAAGCCTCGTTGTCCGTAAAATTCTCTCTCTCTTATATGCTCTCGTATGAAAGCTCAGCTCCAAAATATTTATACGAGCTGTAAGTGGTATCTTAAAGGAGCGCGCATACATATATCTCTCTTTCGGTGCTCCCTGCTTGTAATAAAATAATTACGCCTAATAAGAGGACAATCAATTAAAGCCCAAACACGCGCGTATATACAGCGGGCGTACAATTCGTTGCAATTAGGCTCGTTGAAAAAGGCGCGCGCTTCCTTCGCCTTTTAACCAGCTCGCACATCCCTTTTATAAAAGAGTCTCGATTCAACGTATATATATATACGACACGTCTCGCCTTTCGTAATGAATTTACAGTGGCTGCCGAAATTCTCAGAACACGAGACAATGGATCGGTTCGATCGGATGCGCTTTTTACGTGCGTTGAGGTCTCGCGTGTGAATAAAAGAGAGAGAGAGAAACGTGTCGCGTGTGCAATCAGGCGCGCGAGGGAATTACTTTGTCGCGTGAGATCGGCATGGTATAGCTTTGATCTCTCGCTCGTGCGAGAAATTCGCGCGCGAGGAAATTACCTCTAAGAGGCTGTTGACGAAAGTTTCCGTTTTAAGTAGACTTGTTGTATATGTACGTGCGCGTATTTTGCTGTTAGCGCGTGTATATGCTGGGATTATATAATATAATGGTTGTTGTAAAATATATGACGTATAAAAATATTAATAGAACGTACCATTGTTTCTTTGAAAAAGCGATTGATTTGAACTTTCAATTAAATTTTAATTGGTTCACACCCCGTGTTGAAATTAGTATAATTGAAAAGGCTATTCTCGTACTTATGGAATCTCGCACTCTATATATCGTCCACTCGGATAAACAAATATTGACGAATTATCAAGTATCGAACCCGCGACAGCTCGCAGCTCCACTTTCTTTCGTAATTAATATCTATAATTAGCCCCCGTATAATCGAGCAAATAATTTTTCCCAGCCGAGTTATTAATACTATCACGTACGTACATACATATACGTTCGAAGCACACAATCGCCTAAAATTGAAAAAGGTGATCAATCAACGCGCATATACACATCTACCCTTCTCACGCGCGCTCGAAGAAGCATAATTGATTAACGAGAACCGAGCCGCTCGATTCATCTCTTTCTGTACGCTTGTGTGTATATGTGTGTATATCTATACATGTATTATTGAGTCGCTCACGATATTATATACGCGACTCCGATTCATAACGAAATTAATAGATGTTTACCCGACGCTCTCTTACTCTCTCGCACTTATCGCATCATGCTCTTTTCGGATAAGCGCGTCTGCGCCAAAGATCTTTTGCACTCGCGTGTATATATACGTTTCTGTGATATGTATATATATAGTGTAATTGATATTAAGCGGGAGAGATCACGGTATGTATGTATGTGATTTACGCGTGATCTCGTAGTCGCGACACGTCCGTCCGCGAAGAGAATGTGTATAATTAAACGAACGGCGTGCTGCACGCTGTAAAGAGATACGCAGTGATTTCGTGACTACTTGTATATGAATTAATATGGAGAATTGATTGGTCATCGTTAGTTTTTAGTGACTTTATATATTGATGGTAGGAATATTTATAGATGTTTTCTTTTGTGAATTGTATATAATAGGCGAATCGGTTGATTTATGAGGTGCGAAGGAGAAGCATATGACAGTCAAATCATTCGGTGGAGAATATTAATAACGTCGTAGACTAATGAATTATTATCGCATCGTTAATCTTGTTTCAAACAGTTACACTCTGCAAAGACGCACATAATCAAGCACAGTTTTTGAAAAAAAAATATCATTTGCTGGATTTTCCCGGATGTTATTTAAATTTTCCATTAAACAACAACTACGGCGTTATCTAAATACACTCAGCGCGCTTTAAGTAATTGTACAAGAGGTTTCATTCACTTAGTCATAAACGTATGCGCGAGGCATTTAACGCTTATACGCGAGTACGCGCGTATGATTCACAAGCCGGTTTCCAAAGTGAAATTAATTTGTAGCGCGCGCATTGTCGTCCTCTCGCTCGCGGTATATTACTCACGAAATTCTTTTGCACTAAAAAGACAACTTCCACCAACTGTCATGGCAAGCAACAAATGTATATAAACATCAGTACACATATTCCTATACATGTATATAAGGAAATCGAGAGACGCTCGACGAAACTTTCCTCGGAATCAAATTCCATTTACGGGCGGAAACGTCGCGTCGAGTTGCTCTCTATATACGCCTGCGTACACGTATATCTATACGGTTGTCCTCCGAAAAGTGACTTTTCAGCGTCTCTAGCATATATACACACACACGCACACGTGCGCGTATATCGTAGGACCTCCTCGAACTCAAGAGTCCAGCTGAGACGAAGAGAGGAAACGAAGAAGGATGGGCGAGAGAGATATAGAGGCAGGCGCGCGGCGTCGACCCTCATGTATATACGACACGCATATATAGGCATGTGTGTATGGGGGTGCCGCCGGGGATTTGGTATATAAACTGGGGTTAAGCAGCGGTGCATTAACCTCGATTGGGCTTAACTGGGAAAAATTGAACGGGGCCCTCTCGCGCTCGTTTTTTTTTCTCCCTCCCTTCCATGATGTATAACATAATACGTATCCACATAGTTATATGCGTATATATATATATATATATACACACACTGGTGTATACTGCATCATCTCGCGGGTATTCGTCGAAAGTGACGATGACAGTAGGAGAGAGAGAGAGAGAGTTTTGCCAGAGCTCAATTAATCGGCCGGTCGAGTCGACGCCGGCGTCGTTAGCGATCACGCTTTTGACAGCTGTTTGGGTGCGCGAATGAGAGAGACGTGGTGACGCGCGGCGTTATATACCACGCGCTGACTAATGAGCGAAGTTGTGCAATGGGATTCGATGTATATATATCGCGTCTGGGGATATTGACGTAGAATTTTTGTTATGCTTTGGTGATTTGACGTATTGTAATTTAATGGTAATTGTTTTTAGGAGGATATGGAGGTGCGACTGTGATTCATGATTTAGGTTGGTATAATTTTGTATAAATTTTTGTTAACGATGAGTAATCGAAGGAAAGTATTGGAGTATAATGTACTGATGTACTATGAATACTGTAACTTTTAACACAATTTTTTTTGTAACAGTAATAAGAGGTAGATTATATGCTTTCCAAACACTAACCGGGTGTCATAATCGAACTTTTTCGTCACAATGATTCATTGGATAAATATGGAACATTAGTATCATCATAGATATCCGACTATCAATTATGAGTTTATCAATTTTTTGCCCCTCAATAAAATTTATCAGATTCGGAGCGAGAGAGTCAATGTAGAATGGGTTTATCATCAAACAAACTCCTATAATGCCATACAAATAAGATTACGGCTAGACTGTTAAATCCAATTCTCAGTTCGTTCACATCTGTCCCTTATTCTGTTAACTATTCTACGCACATATACATACTAACATTTCTTGACAGAATAAAAACACTCTCGTAATATACGAAAACAGATACAATCATACAACCTAAACTTGAATAAAACTTAGAATTCCAAGTCACTCTCCAGCTCATCACAATCGTCCGCCACCGTCATCTCAATTTCCATCCAAACTCATCAAAAAGAAAAAAAGAAAAAAAACACATACGGCACACTCACCTAAACCCCAATCGCTCGCGAATCACGGCATGACTATACACACACACACATATATATACATATACATTCTCTTTAGACAACTCACACATGCACAATTTTTCTCGGTCAACAAGCGCGTATCGCGCGACCGCGCACGCATAGGAATTCCTCTTCGCGATACACTGACGTCACTCTCTATCTCTCTCATTCGCTCTCAAGTTAATCGCGTGTATATACACAGTGGATGAGTCAACTTCAGGAGTTCGCGCAGGATCCTAGGAACCGCACGCGGAAAATCCGCAAACGTGTCCCTTTGATCCGGAAGTATCGCGTGGGTGTACGTCCTCTTGTCGTATGGTTTTTCGACTCTCTCTCTCTCTCTCTAGCAGGCGCTCATTGTTAAGCGTCCCGGGACAAAAGGGATCCACCCACGTATATAGTGAGAGAACGCACGTGAGTGACATTGGCCAATAGAGCAGAGCGCGTGCCAAGCGATTGCTAAACTCAAGTGGACAGTATATATCCGCCGGCTTATTTGGAGTACGAAAAATCAAACGGGCTTTGCGGGTTATGAGTCGCGTACGTGTTTAGATTTGTGGATCTGCCGTTATATGAATGGTTAAAATATAATGACAGCGAGGTATAACGGGTTATTTGCGTTGTAGTGTGGATATAGGTAAAAGGTTATATTTATAGGAGGTAAAAACCACTTGATGTGCATGTTGCATTTTAGAAAGGACAAGGTTTTACATTTTCTTGATAAGTGTGTATATGTGTGTACGCAAGAGGAAGTATATTCACCTTCCGCGAATGATTCAGACTTATAGCCTCGGAGTAAAAGGTGTATAGTATTTCCACATTAATTTTTCATATCCTCGCGAACGATCCTTATACATCTACCAATACCATAATATAAACATGTTATTTTGATAAAATTTTAAAAATTATAAAAAAGAAATATTTATCCCAACCATCAAAGCCCATCCCAAAAGTATAAATACTCCGCTCCAAAATATCCAAAATACTATATATACACAGCATATTGTTTCTCGATCCACCCGCACGTGCCGTCCGACCCTCTCTCCCTTGTCCCAGAGTTTATCGTCCGGGCAATCGTCGCGCAGGCATACTCGCCAAGCTAAACAATTAAGAGCTCGCTTCTTGGCGCCAACGACTTCCCGAAGCAGCTGAAAAATTTCTCTTTCTCTTTCTACTCCGAGATAACGCTGCTGTTTACTTCCGTTTTTATCGCACGCGAATGGCTTTTTTTCTTCTTTTTTTCTTTCGCCCCGAAAAAAGCACTGGCCTGCGCGCCGATAAGCGCAATTGACCGAGAATGGAACGATCTTAATCTAATCTCGAGTCAAAGAGCGAGTCTTACTGGCGAATCGGCTTCTTTTCATAAGGCAGTTTGGGCTTGTTCGCCGGGTGCAATGTATTATGAATTAATTTTACCCGGCAATGGCGTGAGGGTGCTGAATTCAAAGTACGCTGGGTAGATAATGAACTTGGTGTGGCTGGATACCATTAAACAGCTATATATATACACACACGTTTTTACCGAATCGCCCAGCGTAACGAGGTTAATGCCGTTTAATTGAGCGCAACGGGCAAAACACTTCTCTCTCGTTCTCTTGCGAAAACAGAAAAAAGAGAACGAGATCGACCGTAATTACTACTCTGCTCCGTTTTCGTACATAATGCACGAGCCAAGGCATCATCATCGCTCACATGCTTATATATATATATACTACCGCGTGTGCGCACGCGCGGAATTCAAAAAAGCGCGTCTATCAATTATACATATATACGCGGCTATCTCCCCCTCGGTTCTATATAGCCATCGTCATCAACGGGCGCGTCTTGGTACCGGAAAACGGCGCTAAATGATTTGTACCCTACGGGCTTCTTTCTCTCTTCTTTTCTGGGATTGTCGGATAGAACGAAAGGAGACGACATATACTCAAGATGAGCCCTCGTAGCCACTCGAGCAGTCACGTGTGGTCTAGATGCGCGCACCCGCAGGGGAGTAGAACCTAAGAAACATGCTGCATCATATACATATACAAACCTTGTATATGTGAGTGTTTTCGAGATGGATGAAAGTGTCGAGGGTATGTGTGTTTCCTTCGTCTCTTCGTATATATATTCGGAGGGTCGTCAAGATACTATGCCGATCACGTGGACGTTGCCGAGGACGACACGACGTAACGTACGATGAGCCTCGCCTGCATTTTGTATGTCCACGCACGCGCGTGCCGGTTACTGCGTATACCTAATCTACACACACACCTATATATATTGCACTCCACTCACTTATACTCTTCCACCCTCTTGAAGAAATATAGATCTCGCGGAGGTCCCCAGAGCGATAAACCAAAAAAAAAAACAACACTCGTAATAATGTCACACACCCACGGATTAATCACCAGCGCACGTATATTTCTGCTTCCTTGCGTATACCGCGTGACGGGCACGTACTTAGCTGCAGAAAAGTTGCATACACGCGCACTGCACACACAATGCAAAGAAACCTAAGCTCCGGCACGAATGTTTTGTCGTAACGTGCTAGTATATACGTATACGTACGTATATGTATATTTAAGCGACTCGGAAGACGCTCAGCAACCGGCGATCCATTCCGCGCCAGGCGCGAGTCAGCTACAGACTGCCGAGCGCCGGCAACATATATTCTGTCAAAAGCGCTCGCCCGCGCGCGCCGGGAGAGAGAGAGAAGTGTGTCTGCGTGCGTATATGTGTTGCTGCTGCTGCTGCTATTGCTGCTGCAGTGCTGGTGGGGGACCACAAACGGCGTCCCGCGCGTTCTACTGTTGACGCAGCGACCTTCCTGTAGTCTTACCTGTGCCTCTTATCTCTGCGTGCGTGCGTGATTACGCAATTGTTGCGCTTGTATATATACGTACGAGAGTACGCAGGGTTCGCGTGTGGAGAGATTTTTCCAAGGAGGAGGAGGAGGAGGTGATGGTTATGCTGAGGAGTGAGAATTCGTATGGCACACATGGATAGGTGAGTCGGAGTGTAGGTATGTAGCGCAGGGTATATATATATGTAGGTAGTGTTTGTCGATGATATTTTTTTTTATGGCTTTGCTCGGTAACGTTATGGTCCCTAGTGTAGAAGTTTTTTTTTTATTTATTAAAGACATTTTTTAAAACGTGGTAACCTTCGTTTACTATGAATTAGAAATTTCCGAGAATACTGAACGACGATTATAGAACTTTTATCACTAGTTCGCAGAATTTTTTATATATTTGCTTATGTATAGTATGTATGTATGTCGGTCGGTTATCGGTACAATGTGATTAGTTAAAAAAATTGCCAACCTTTTACTCATTTCCTCTCTCTCTCTCTCTCTTCATTATCAAAAACTCCTTCGACTACATACAAGCAACTGCACAATAAAGCCATAAATAATTTACAACCATAACACAACGACAGTCTCCTAATCTCAGTTTGAAAACCAGTTTTTGCATTTGCGAAACAACAGCACTCGCGTGATAACCATTCGAGCCCACCTCTCCTGGCATCGATATAGTCTAAGTATAACGCACAATGCCGGTTAGAAACAATAACGTTCGGTGTCCCCCCCGCGTATATACGCGTATGTGCAACAGGCTGCTGCTGCAACGTGATCGTATACGTATATATATGTGTATATAATACGCGTACTCTAGGTTCCGTTCGCTCGCTCGATTTATGCAAAGCCGTAGGAAGCTCGTCCTGTTGCATCCGGAGAGTCGCTTATATATGCTTATACCTATAATGTGCTCTACTCTTTGCGCAAGAACTAAACCGAGCGCGAGGTAGATTTACGCTTGTTTTTCACGTGTGGGCGTCACGGGCGAGCAAGCGACACACGACAAGCGAAAGTCGCCTCTGTTTTCTCTCTCTCTCGCTCTCCTACACAAGTATACTTGCCCCTCAGGGCAAATACGTAGATATATGTTTAGGAGCGTGTGTATATGTGTGTGTGTATAGTCAACGAACGAGTGGATTTTTGTATTGACCCTTTGAGAGCGCAGCTGCATGCGCGTTGGTGAGTTATATATGCGCGCACCATATGCATGACTTTTGTTTCGTTTTCGCCTGCTTTTATCTCGTTTGCAATGATGCTGCTGCTGTTGCCCGAGCAATTACGAAACTTGATTAGCGTGAGACTTCTCATTATGTAATTTCCCTCGATGCGACGGATGAATTAATATATATGCACGCTTGTGTATGTGTATTTGCTTTTTTTTCAGCGATCGAAGCGTGGTGTGTCTAATGTTTCATTCAGAGATCGCTGACACTAATAGATAATTGTGTGTGTGCGTGTGTAAGAGCCGCCAGTGATGAAATCGAGGGGGAATTAATATCGCGTTTATCTTGGTTGTGTGCTCGGTGTGGACGGAGTATTTAGCGGAAATGGCTTTTTATTGTATAAATAAAAAAATCATTTATATCGGTTTAAAAAATTTTATAAACTTTCATTGATAAAATTTATCGTATAATAAAAAAAAGACATATGTTTATTGATTTAACGTTTACATATGCAAATAAATATTCCACAGTAGTTAAAACTATACTTACAACACACACGTTAAATAACATTACTTAAAATAAAAATAGTTCCACTTAAAGTTGGAATATTTGTCTTGTGAATCACAGAGGCAATTTAAAAGTCACGTTTTCCATTTCTAAGAAATTACCTGGAAATCGACATCACCTGTCACGGCCCAAATAGCGGTCGTTACAGATAACGCTGAAATAGGGAAATCCAGGGTTGCTGCCACTGCTGTAATCAGTATTAATGGTCTACTCTTCCAAGCCAACTTGTACACACACCTTTACAATATAAGAAAGGAATCCAGCTGACAAACGCAGCTTATATATACTCACCTTACGTATCCCGTGTGTCTTATTTACAAAAGCAATTCAAATCGCATCGCTTATAAATATCCCCCCCGTCTCGACTGCATTTACCAACTCTCTTATTCGAACAACATCAACAAAGCAAATATTTTCGAGCATACCAGGGCGCACACAATAATAGCCGCGCGCACATCAGTATGCGCTCCACATGCAACACGAGCCTACCTCGCGTGTAAAACCGATTCGTCATCCATGCGCATGCATATACATACACAGACACACAAGGTGTGCAACGGGATCACCGAATCGCTGTGCACAGGTTCGCTACTGAAGGAGGTGTACACACATATATATATACATACACACAGAGTCGATTCATCGTCAGCCATTCGAAAGCAGCTGAATCAGCTCTTACATGCGCTCGCGCACTTGCCGGATGAATCAGCGCGCCAGGTAGGTTATACGCTCTCGTAATTTTTTACGTTATTGGATAGCGCACGTATCGTGCACTGTTCTAAAACGAGGTTCGAGATATTCTTTTCGGTATACGGTGCTAATATATAACGTATATACGTTGGGGACTGGACTGTTAATGACCGGAAGGGCTCGCTTTGCCAAGCCGGAATCCGACCTTTAGATTGTTTTACAAGCGACGCGACTCTCTGGCTTTTGGATTTACTGCCGCGACACATCCTCTCGTGTTAGAGACACGTGCGAGGAGGTCTTTGTTTCACGCGGCAGCAGGCGGATGAACATAGTTTGCGGGGGCGGTTTTTTTTTCGAATGGAGCTAAAGTGTGAGAACGAGGGGAAGAGTGCGTGAGTATACAAACGGAACTTGTGTAGTTTGCACGGAGTTGTTTTGCAATTACAGTAGTGATGTAAAGATGGAGCTCAGATGGCGCAGGAGAAGTAATTTTCTTGGTCTTTAGCAACAGGTGGATGCGATGAGGATTCGCGCTGCGACGACGCGTTTCATTGAAATGTCATGATGAACGTTTCGTGGAATATAATCTTTTGTTATTGTATATTGTGCTTGAGAATTAAGATTATGGCTAGGATAAGGTGCTTAATAATTGTTGTTAACATATACATTGAGAGAAGAATTTGTTTATAGTTAATAAGAAGATATATTAAAAATACACAGAAAAATTTATTTATATTTAATGATG